>JAKOOJ010000034.1:2384609-2404609 GCA_022577455.1 Arizona elegans | reverse complement strand
CTCCAAGTTGGAGATGAGCAGGATTAGTTTCTGAAGTCCAGAAGAGCTTGGACTTCCAGCCTGGTCAAACTGATCTTCTACCATCTGGTGTCCTCCACATTGGTCTGGGGTTGACAGGACTCTGGGAGGTGAGCCATTCCATTCATTAATTGTTCTCACTGTCAGGAAATTTCTCCTTAATTATATGTTGGATCTCTCTTTAATATATATGGAGATTCTCAGTCCTCCAGGTCACGATTGACCGCTTTTTCAAGAGGACTTCCTTTCTTTTTCTTGGAAGACATTTCGCTTCTCATCCGAGAAGCTTCTTCGGCTCTGACTGGATGGTGGAGAATGGAAATTAAAAACTCTCTCCAATGACCTCCCACCCATTCCTTCTTGTCCTGCCCTCAGGTGCTTTGGAGAATAGGTCAATCCCAGAGGTGGGTTTCAGCAGGTTCTGACCAGTTCTGGAGAACCGGTAGCGGAAATTTTGAGTAGTTCGGAGAACCGGTAGCAGAAATTTTGAGTAGTTCAGAGAACCGGTAGCGGAAATTTTGAGTAGTTTGGAGAACCGGCAAATACCACCTCTGGTTGGCCCCAGGAGTGGGGAGGGAATGGGGATTTTGCAGTATCCTTCCCCTGGAGTGGGGAGGGAATGGGGATTTTGCAGTATCCTTCCCCTGCCACACCCACCAAGCCATTCCATGCCACGCCCACCAAGCCATGCTCACAGAACCGGTAGTAAAAAAAATTGAAACCCACCACCGATGTCACCCCTTAGTCCTTCTCTTCGTTGGACTGGAGGTACCTAGTTCCTTCAACGTCCATCGTACGGTGGAAGAAGAGATTGCGCAGTCATATCTCAAGGGCTACCCTTTCCGCCTTCCTCCAGTTTCCCCACAAATTGCCAGAATAGATGGAATACTTAGCGATTCCTTGGGGAGATAGGTATCCAATATTGCTTACGGAGCAACTGTTGGGGAGGTGGGGGTGAGTGGGGAGCGGGGGCTTCTGGATAGATTCAGACCGAGTCGATCTGCCAAATCAGAATGATAGAGAGTGACCTTCCTCCGCCGCCTGGGCTGAATGCTAAGTAGCCGGTTGATATAATTTATTCTTGGAAAGACAAATTCTAGCTTCAGATACCAAATTTCAGCTCGATGGTTGGGTTGTCGTTGCTGTCGTTGTTGTGTGTTTTTGTGTTTTTTTTTTTTTTGCAGGAAATTTCTGTCTGCTTAAAACAAGATCCTTCTTGTTGAACTGCAGGATTCTTTCTATTCTCTAAGCCGGATGAGCTATTTGTCGTGATGCATTTGTGATGCTGTGGTTGACGGAAACCACGATCAAGCCAACAAATGACAATTGCCTCCGTTCCCCTAACACCGCTCAACCATCAGCCCTATTTTTGCAAGTAGATGCACAAGTAGTCCTTGACTTATTAACCATTCATTTAGCGAACGTTCGGAGCAGTGGTAGGTTCCAACTTTTTTTTTAACTACCGTTCTGTGGGCGTGGCTTGGTGGGCGTGGCAGGGAAGGATACTGTAAAATCTCCATTCCCACCCCGCTCCAGGGGAAGGATACTGCAAAATCTCCATTCCCTCCCCACTCCAGGGGAAGGATACTGCAAAATCTCCATTCCCTCCCCATTCCAGGCCCCAAGTTGGAATTTCTTCCCCCCTCCGACCTGCACAGAAAGACCCCGAAGGGGGAGACTCTCTGCAGCAACACAAACGTTCATTGCACGTATCTGTCCCAGGGGCCGTAGTTTGAGGACCCCTGATTTAGTGCAATAGAACAAATGCAAATAGTTTTTCTGTGGACCAGCAAAATTTTCTCACGGACTACCAGTTGGTGACCGCTGATCTAATCCAACCCTCTGCTAATTCAGGAGACCCTACACCACTTCGGACAAATGGTTGTCCAATCTCTTCTTAAAAACCTCCAGTGTTGGAGCATTTACACCTTCTGGTGGCAAGTAGTTCCACTGATTAATTGTACACTGAATCCTTCCGTATCGGAGACGAATTCCTTGTGGGCCTAATCACGCTTGGCCAAATAATGTATAATTAGTCCTTCACTTAGGAGCACAGCTGAGCCCAAAATTTATGTTGCTAAGCGAGACATTTGTTAAGCGAATTTTGCCCCCTTGCCACTGCTATTAAGCGGTGTTTTTGCATTTGTTGAGTTAGTAACGGTTGTTAAATGAATCCGGCTTGCCCCATCGACTTTGGGATGCTGCGGCCAGGAGTTGCCAAGCATCTAAATTTTGATCCCTTAACCAAGGAGATGCTGCAACGGTCATAAGTGTGAAAAAAAACCCACAAAAATCCCCTTTTTCAGTGTTGCGACTTTGAAGGGACACTAAGTGGACCATCGTAAGTCGAGGACCGCCTGTATTCCCTTCCATGTAGGTTCCCCCACAATACCTTCATTCCTTTGACTCATTTGCTTTCTGATTATCCTTTGGAAAGAAAGCGGAGTAGACAGTTGCTCATGATCGCTCCTATTATTATTATTATTATTATTATTATTATTATTATTATTATTATTATTTTTCAGGAATGATGCAGGGCTGATAGGAAATTATGTTTGAGATTGTTATGACGGCTGCATTCCCGCCTTCTTATGCTGCCGGGTAGATCTTTTCGGTTATCAAATTTGAAGTGCTTATTTTGATGTAATGATAAGGGAGGCAGAGAAAGAGGCAGAGAAAAAAAGAAAAGGAAGGAAGGAAGAGGAAGGAAGGAAGCAGCGGGGGACTCGGTGGCTCAGTGGCTAAGACGCTGAGCTTGTAGATGGAAAGGTCGGCAGTTCGGCGGTTCGAATCCCTAGTGCCACGTAACGGGGTGAGCTCCCGTGACTTGTCCCAGCTTCTGCCAACCTAGCAGTTCGAAAGCACTTAAAAAATGCAAGTAGAAAAAAATAGGGACCCCCTTTGGTGGGAAGGGAACAGTGTTCCATGCACCTTTGGCGTTGAGTCATGCCGGCCACATGACCACGGAGATGTCTTCGGACAGCGCTGGCTCTTCAGCTTTGAAACCGCTGAGATGAGCACCGCCCCCTAGAGTCGAGAACGACCATCACATATGTGCGAGCGGAACCTTTCCCTTTTTAAAGCAGTGGTGAAATCCATTTTTTTTTTACTACTGGTTCTATGGGTCGTGCCTTGGTGGGTGTGGTGTGGCTTTTGGGTGTGGCTTAGTGGGCGTGGCAGGAGAAAGATATTGCAAAATCTCCATTCCCACCCCACTCTGGGGCCAGCCAGAGGTGGTATTTGCCGGTTCTCCGAACTGCTCAAAATTTCCGCTACCGGTTCTCCAGAACCTGTCAGAACCTGAAGGATTTCACCCCTGATTTAAAGTAACAATAAAGTTATTCTGTTCTGTTCTGTTCTGTTCTGTTCTGTTCTGTTCTATTCTATTCTATTCTATTCTATTCTATTCTATTCTATTCTATTTTATTCTATTCTACTCAACTCAACTCAAGTCAACTCAACTCTATTTTCTATTCTATTCTATTCTATTCTATTCTATTCTATTCTATTCTATTCTAATCAACTAAAGTCAACTCAACTCTATTTTCTTTTCTATTCTATTCTATTCTATTCTATTCTAGTCCAGTCCAGTCCATTCTATTCCATTCCATTTATTCGACTCAACTCAACTCAACTCAACTCAACTCAACTCAACTCAACTCTATTTTCTATTCTATTCTATTCTATTCTATTCTATTCTATTCTATTCTATTCTATTCTATTCCATCTAGCTTCTTCATTCCTGAGGAGACAAGGAAACGAGATTTGTCCCTGAGTCTATATTGGTGGATGGAGTTTTTGATTACACAATTTTTTTATTTTTAGGCGATGACTGAAACCTCCCTCCCTTCCCCACCCCCCAACTCTCCAGCAGAAATCCAGGGAAGGCAAATGCTGAATGCAAAAAAAAAAAAGAAAGAAAGAAAGAAAAAAGAAAAAAGACCACCCATAAAATTTGTCTTTCTCTTGTCTTGTAACTTGCTTGCGTTCCGTGTACCGGAGTGTATTGCATGGCAACTGCGTTCACACTTCTCTATAATAAAAGACTGCAGCAGATGGACCCACTATTAAAGTCTATCCCCATATTTGCATAATTATTATTCCTGCCAAGATGGAGCAGGGCTGATGTAAACTCAACAGGATTGAGTTTTAAGGATAGGCGGAGGGAGGAGGGAGGGAGGGAGGGAGGAGGTGGGTGGGGAGGTTTAGTCAGCTTCTAGAATTCCCAAATCCTCAAGTTAGGAACTGACAATGTGTCCCAGAGATCTCTCTCTTCACCCACCCGACCCACCCCCAACAGCTTCACGGCCCCAACGGAATTTCTTTAATTTCTTTTAAAGAAGATTTTAATTAAAGAACACAATGCGTGCAACATTTCTCTTCTCCAAAGCAAAACATCAGCTTTGAGCATCATCAGAGTTTCCGCGAAGAGCCCAAGGCCACCTCTAAGCCCCAACGGGCCCTTGCTAAAATGAAAATTATGGAGGGGTTGCAAGCTACAGCTTTGTTTGA
This sequence comes from Arizona elegans, assembly GCA_022577455.1. Taxonomy (NCBI): domain Eukaryota; kingdom Metazoa; phylum Chordata; class Lepidosauria; order Squamata; family Colubridae; genus Arizona; species Arizona elegans. Next base: position 2,400,079 of record JAKOOJ010000034.1, on the reverse strand, counting down.
AAAGGGTCCCCATCTGTAGGAGGAGAGCAAGTTCAGCTGGAAGGCGGAGTTAAATGTGTCATTAGTTTGGAATCGTTGTGTTGGCACGAGCAAGCCGAATTCCGTTGATCCTTATCTGGTGACAGTTTAGCTCTGATGGCTCTCATTGGCTACAGGTAGTCCTTGACCTACGACCACAAATGTATGTTGTTAAGTGAGAAATTTGTCAAGTGAGTTTTGTCCCATTTTACAACCTTTCTTGCCACCGTTGTTAAGTGAATCACTGCAGCTTTTTAGTTAGTTAACACGGTTGTGAATTGAATCCGGCTTCCCCATTAGCTTCGCTCGTCTGAAGGTCCCGAAAGGGGATCACATGATCCCAGGACACCGTCAACGTCTCTGGCTTGAAAGCCAGCTGATAACTTTGATCATCATTCATATGAGCCGAAAGAGAACCAGGATTGTTCTCCTTCAGATGTATGTGCCTCGTGGAGCCCTACGGACCCAGGAAAAGAGAAGAAGAAGGACACTTCCAATGTGGGTGGTTGAGCTGCAACATCCAACTGAAAGGAGCAAATCAAAACAATATCACAGAGAATGTTTATGGGGTTCATCAAGCATCCTTGGAAAGGAGAAGAGAACATTGGTGAGATCTGGGTTGAATGGGACTGAAGTCCTTGGATTAGATCATAAATTCTTGGGCTTCTTGTGGTTGGTACATCATAGGGTTCTTGAGCTTCTTGATGTTCCTGGGGTTGGTTCTTCTACCTGTCCTTGAGGTTCTTGAGGTTGATTCTTCTTAAGCACTCGGAGGCTCCAACTGGCGCAGAGTGCGGTCCCGCGGGTGGTGATGGGAGCGACGTGGCGCTCCCATGTAACGCCTCTCCTGCGCGAGCTGCACTGGCTCCCGGTGGTCTTCCAAGTGCGCTTCAAGGTTCTGGTTATCACCTTTAGAGCGCTCCCTGGCTTAGGACCTGGCTATTTGCGAGACCGCCTGCTACCACCAATAGCCTCCCACCGACCAGTACGCTCCCATAGAGAGGGGCTTCTCCGGGTGCCGTTGGCCAAACAATGTTGACTGGCAGCCCCCAGGGGGAGAGCCTTCTCTGTGGGGGCACCTACTATCTGGAACGAGCTCCCCCCCGAGATACGGAGGATTCCGGATCTGCGTACCTTCCGTCGCACGCTTAAGACGTTCTTATTCCAACAAGCTGGCCTGACCTGAACTTCTCCTCTTTTAAATGGAAATTTTAAATTTTAAATTTGGTTTTAAATTATTGGGGTTTTAAAATGGTCAGCCAAATTTATTTAATTTGTTTTATCTCTTTTTAAATTTTGTATTTATATGTTTTATTATGGCTGTTCACCGCCCTGAGTTCTTCGGGAGTAGGGCGGTATACAAATTTAATAAAATGAAATGAAATGAAATTAAGGTTCTTGAGCTTCTTGAGGGTCTTTGGGTTGGTTCTTCTAATTGTTCTTGAGGTTCTTGAGTTTGGTTCTTCTTGAGGTTGGTTCTTGAGGTTCTTAGGGTTGATTGAGCTCTGTGTTCTTGTGCTTCCTGGGATTGGCGGTGGGGTGTTTTGAAGTTGGTTGGGGAAAACAACACATGGCTGTTTCCCTACAGACATTTTATTATCAGGCAAGGCAACATCATTAGTGTTCCCCGGGTGTTCATTTAGGGTCATCCTTCTCTACTGTAGATCAGTTCCTCTAATTCATTTTGGAACATTCGTACGGCTCGAATGGGATCCCTAAATCAAACTGTTGAGTCAAATCTGTTTCTAATCCATCCGGAGGGTGCTTCCCCATTACACCGAGATGACCCAGAAGAATTTGATTTCGTGACTCAGTTGGACTTGACGGAGAATCAAACCGTCGAAACGCTTTCCGGTTCTGATCTGAAAATCCAACACAACCACCGCCAGCTACCACCTTCTTCTTTCTCGATCTTTAAATCTGCCTTTCTCAGAAGGCTTGTGAGGACGGCGGCCTTCTCCCCCAACGCCACTCTGGAGTCTCTCCTTCACTTTCGCGCAAGAGGAAGAAATAACTGTTTGAATTAACACGTTTATGGCTGCCGGAATTAAGCAAAGGCAATGTTGAGGAAAGATCTCATAAAAGTCTCCGTTTCTTTTGACGGAGGCAGAGAGAGTTCGCTGGCAAAGGCGGCCTGGAGATTGAAAATGAATTGAGGGCATTTCCATGTAATTTGCACATTCTTGGGCCATCTACTCAGCGTTTTTCTATTACGCTAGTTTTGACTTGCCATTAAATTTACTTTCTCTCTCTCTCTCTCTCTCTCTCTCTCTCTCTCCCTGATACAGCCGTGACATCCCTTCCTTTCTGACAGCGAACGCTATCATCTCTTTAACCAGTTAGGGAAGGAAGGAAAAACTCTTGGGGGATGGAAGACGGGACAATCGCTTTGCAAAGTAGAAAGTAGAAAAATGCAGGGTGTTTTTTTGAGTCCTGTTTCTTCTCATTGGATTTGATTGCGGCGGGGGGGGGATAAATAAACCAGGAAAGAAAGAAAGAAAGAAAGAAAGAAAGAAAGAAAGAAAGGGAGGGAGGGAGGAAAGGAAGGAAGGAAGGAAGGAAGGAAGGAAGAAAGAAAGAAAAAAGAAAAGAAAGAGAGAGAGAGACAGAAAGAAAGAGAGAGAGAGAGGGAGGGAGGAAAGAAAGGAAGGAAGAAAGAAAGAGACAGAGAGAAAGAAAGAAAGAAAGAAAGAAAGAAAGAGGGAGGGAGGGAGGAAAGGAAGCAAGGAAGCAAGAAAAAAAGAAAAGAAAAAGAGACAGACAGAAAGAGAGAGAGGGAGGGAGGAAAGAAAAGAAGTAAGGAAGGAAGGAAGAAAAAAGAAAAGAAGGAGAGGGCAAGCAAGCAAGCAATCAAGGAAGCAAGCAAGCAAGAAAGAAAGAAAGAAAGAAAGAAAGAAAGAAAGAAAGAAAGAAAGAAAGAAAGAAATCTTTGCCAAAACAAATTCTTCGTCAACAGTCCTTCGGCCTTATCACCAACCTTTGTCTTCTTTGGCACCCTGCCAAAGGCTTTTCTTGGCAAAAAGTTCAGAAGCAAGAGACGCCAACAAGAAACAAATGTAGCAACGCTGCTTTCCTACAAAGATCCCAAGAGCCCTTGCTACTCTTTAAGGCCTTCTGGGAGGGGCCAATCATCTCCTGGCCTTACTCCTGAGTCGTCCTTTTTGCTTCAGCTGTTCTTGCCTTCTGGCAGCTCTTTGCATGCGTGCACTAGGAACAGGCTCCTCCTGTTCCTCTGCCTCTCCGGAGGCTCCGGAGTCTGTGCATCACTTGCTGATGGCCCTGGACTCATCTCTGCCTCCGACGCAGAGCCCTCATCCGGACCTTCCCCAGACTCCAGGACTGGCCCAGCCTCCTCCCCAGTCTCCTCACTGTCCGACTCCGCTGCCAGCTCCACAGGCAAGCTCCACAGCAAGTCACCTTTTAACAACTTCGAATTAGTCACTAAATGCACTGTTGTAAGTGAAGGACTATTTTTATTGACCATTTGCTGTTCAGCTGCACCCTCAGTTGTTCCTTATAGCGAACGCCAGGAAATTTTTTAGGCGTATCTTTCTTTTAAAAGAGCTGAATGGGTGGGGAGGGAAGGAGGGAGGGAGGGAGGGGGCGAATGTCTGAAGAGGGCCATGGCTTGCTGGGAAATTGCTAAGCAACAGAAGGCCTTCCTTAAACGATCAGATTAAAAACTGGTCCTAATCATTGCTTGGTAAAGGTCACTACTTAAGGAAAGCGGTGTGACTTTTCGGTTTAATTCAACTTCCTGGCTGCGACAGAATCCAGATTAATTCCAGGGGAAAAGTTGGAGCATGGCTTCGCCGGTTTCATATACAGGTGGTCCTCGAGTTACGACGGCAATTGAGCCCGACATTTCTGTGGCTAAGTAAGCAAGACCTCGGTTGAGTGAGGGTTTTTTTTTTTTTTTGCTCCTGGGGCAAAATAAAATTTATTTGAAGACACTTTCTGGCCCCAGTTGTTCAGGGAAGCCCTGCAGGGGTTAAGTGAGTCACACTGTCGTTAAGCGAATCTGGCTTGCTTCCCCGTTGACTTGGCGGGTCAGAAGGTTGCCAAAGGTCAAAAAATTCGTCATAAATACGAGTCGGATACTAAGCATCTGAATTTTTTGACCACGTGACCACGGGGATGCTGGAATGGCCAACAAGGTTGAAAAAGCAGCTTTTCCCAGTGCTGTTATCTCGTCGAATGGTCACTAAATGAACCGTCGTAAGTGGAGGACCGGCTGTAATGTGGACGCTTCACTTCAGTGATGGGCAGGCGATGCTGTGAGGACACCCCGAGTCAGTTGGGGGAAAGGGGGTTTATGACTTCATCGGATTTGGAGGCTACTTTATCTTCCTGAATCGTCTGTTTTGGGTTGTGGCGAATTCTTCCAGAGCAAAGTGTGAACTGGATCTGCGTTCGAGGCCAGCCCCCTCCCTTCCCATATGTTCAGATGCAGTTCTTGGCTTCCAAAGGGGAGGAAAAGGGTCGGGGTATGTTTTAAAATGCTTATTTTGAGAGGGAAACGCCTGCCAAAAACGGCAATCTGTATTTTGATCAAAAAAGGCACGCTGATTTGTGCACTGAATATGGAAGGATGTGGGAGAAGGAAGGAAGGAAGGAAGGAAGGAAGGAAGGAAGGAAGGAAGGAAGGAAGTGGGAGAAGGAAGGAAGGAAGGGTATGGGAGAAGGAGGGAAGGAAGGAAGATTGGATATGGGAGAAGGAAGGAAGATTGGATATGGGAGAAGGAAGGAAGGAAGGATGTGGGAGAAGGAAGGAAGGAAGGGTATGGGAGAAGGAAGGAAGGAAGGAAGATTGGATATGGGAGAAGGAAGGAAGGAAGGGTATGGGAGAAGGAAGGAAGGAAGGAAGATTGGATATGGGAGAAGGAAGGAAGGAAGGAAGGAAGGATGTGGGAGAAGGAAGGAAGGAAGGGTATGGGAGAAGGAGAGAAGGAAGGATGTGGGAGAAGGAAGGAAGAAACGTCTGCAAGAAAACCACCAAGCTCAGAGAGCACCAAGGACCCCTTATCTAGTTTTCCTCCTCTTCCTCTTCCTCCTCCTCCCTCCCTTCCTCCTCCTCTCTCTTCCTCCTCCTCCCTCTCTTCCTCCTCCTCCTCCCTCTTCTTCCTCCTCCTCCTCCTCCTCCCTCTCTTCCTCCTCCTCCTCCCTCTTCTTCCTCCTCCTCCTCCCTCTCTTCCTCCTCCTCTCTCTCTTCTTCTTCCTCCTCCTCCTCGGCTGTCATGTGTAGTCTTTCTCTTAGTGAGACTAGACATACCTAGTTTCCTCAACCATTCATCATACAATTTAACCTCCGTACTCTTTATCGTCTTTGTTGGGGAGGTCATAAAAGCCACGTGCATTGAAAAGAACCCGGCTAACTCATGGTTTTGCTTTGTTGTTCGGCAGCTCCGCTGAAAACAGAACCAAACCAAACCAATTTCCTGCCTTATTTTCCTCCTGGCGTCCCGACATTACGGCAGAGCCCCGGAATTGGATTAATGCGGCAATATTTGTTGTGAATCAAGAGCGAAGGACACAAGGTCATCCTTTATAGCTAGTTTATTCTCGGCCCTGTGTCGAAGAAGGGGAGATACAAAAGGAAATGTTTTTAAAAAGAGATTTTTTTTTTTCTTATTATGTTATTTTTAACACTAGGGAGTTCTGCCTGTTGGACTGGTACAGGTTTTTTTCTTCCTCTTCCATCAAAACAGGGAGAGAGAAAACATTTCAACGGTTTGTGATCAAATTAGGAGGAGATTTAAGTCAAGGCTTTGTAAGTCCTGGCCCAGATGTTGTTGTTTTTTTAGTTATTTAGTTATTTAGTTATTTAGTTATTCAGTTATTTAGACATTTAGTTATTCAGTTATTTAGTTATTTAGTTGTTTAGATATTCAGTTATTTAGTTGTTTAGATATTCAGTTATTTAGTTATTTAGTTATTCAGTTATTTAGTTATTTAGTTGTTTAGATATTCAGTTATTTAGTTGTTTAGTTATTCAGTTATTTAGTTATTTAGTTATTTAGTTATTCAGTTATTCAGTTACTTAGTTGTTTAGATATTCAGTTATTTAGTTATTCAGTTATTTAGTTGTTTAGATATTCAGTTATTTAGTTATTCAGTTATTCAGTTATTTAGTTGTTTAGATATTTAGTTATTTAGTTGTTTAGATATTCAGTTATTTAGTTATTTAGTTATTCAGTTATTTAGTTATTTAGTTGTTTAGATATTCAGTTATTTAGTTGTTTAGATATTCAGTTATTTAGTTATTTAGTTATTCAGTTATTTAGTTATTTAGTTGTTTAGATATTCAGTTATTTAGTTGTTTAGTTATTCAGTTATTTAGTTATTTAGTTATTTAGTTATTCAGTTATTCAGTTACTTAGTTGTTTAGATATTCAGTTATTTAGTTATTCAGTTATTTAGTTGTTTAGATATTCAGTTATTTAGTTATTCAGTTATTTAGTTGTTTAGATATTTAGTTATTTAGATATTTAGTTATTCAGTTATTTAGTTATTCATTCATTCATTCCTCACCTTTATTTTTTTATATACAGTATATATAAATAATGGCGGATATATTTAATCCTCCCTCCTCCTCCTATTTTTCCTCCAAAAACAACCCTGTGAGGTGGGTTAGGCTGCGAGAGAGTGACATAGTTCAAGGTCACCCACTTTCATGCCTAAGGCGGGACTAGAACTCACCATCTCCTGGTGACTGGCTCAGAGTCATCTAGCCGGTTTTCATCCTAAAACGGGACTAGAACTCACCGTCTCCTGGTAATTGGCCCAAAGTCACCCAGCCGGCTTTCATGCCTAAGGCGGGACTAGAACTCTCCAACCCCCCAGTTTCTAGCTTGGTTCTTTCACCACTAGACCAAACAAAACTACAATTCCCATCAATACTTTGGGGGGGGGATGATAGAAGCTGTAGTCCATCTCCAGGGCCAGGCTGGAGAAGGCGGATTGACTGAATAACCCTTAAACCTGAGCAACAGCTGGATTGTTAAAGGCAGAACTGGGTCCCCACCAGTGGTCCTACCACTCCCAAAAGAGAGTCTGAGGTCGCGCCCGCTTCTACAAGAAACCACGCTGTAGCAAATCAGTAGCATCCTTTGCAGAAAATGACGGACCCTGGGACCCTTCACCAAAACTTAGATTTATGGCTGTCCCAAAGGTGTTTCTTTCAAGAGGCAACTGGAGTTTCCAAGTTTTTCTTTGAAAGAAGAGGAAAAACCAGAAAGTCCAGTTCTGGACTTTCGTGGGACTTCCAGTTGGGACAACCGTAATGATGGATGACCTGAGAATCTCCACTGTCAGATTTATGGCTGTGAAGAAAACCACCTACGCCCTGGTGGTCCAACAAACCAGGATTAAACAAACATGGCTAGAGGCCATCTCTCCTGCTCTGGGCTGGCTAGCTGGTTGCTTTTCCCCTTCCTCTTCCCTGAAGTCCTCCGCCCTTCTCCCAGTTCCCTGACTCATTTCTCCTCTCCTGCAGCTCCAAACTGCCAGAAACTAGGACCGATAAAAAGATGGTTTAAAAAAAAAAAAACACCGCAAGAAACCGAGCGATGGGAGGCCTCTCCAGGCTCCCCCCCCCTTTTTTTTTCTCCTGCCAGCAATAGCGCTGGGATCTTTTGCAGTCTTGTTAATATTCAGCAGACATATCACCGAAACGTCAAGAGTTTAAAATATAGCACTGCAAACGGGCAAATTCTGGAAATTCGGCTTCTTAATTGTGGGGAGGGAAGATGGCTACCACCACCCCCATACACACCTCCACATGTGCCTTCCTTCGGCCATCCGAAATGGCAACGGGGAATCCGGGCTCCAGGGTTTTTTAACAAAAAAAAGAGAGGAGATTTTTGGTGCAGTTTTGGCCCAAGAGGTGGAGGTCACCACCCCGCCGGGCTTTGCAAGAACCCCGAAAAAGGGAGAAACTTCTCCGGTAAATAATCACTTTCTCACCTCCGTTGCCCTTGAGAATATTCGCAAGCTTGGTGCCAGCGTTTAAGCATGTGTGGAGAGTTGCCAGGATCTTCCCAGGCCCTTCCTCCTTCTCCCTCCCATTGCATTTTTATTTTCCTGGCAGAGTTGGGACCAAATTCCATTTTAATGTCCCCCCCGGGGGTCTGCAAATGTGACATTACAGAACATTTAAATTCTAGGAAAGTACGCAGGCCGGCTTACACATCAATAAACGGTTTTTCCCAGAACCAAATTCAAAGACTTGGGGATGAAGGAATGGAAGAAAAACTCGGAGTAACACACACGTAAGTTGGGTGGGTGTTGCCGGATCCTGGCTGGGTCCATTTTTTAATATATATATATTTGCAAATTGCAGCTCCCAGGAAAGAAAGAAAAGCCCCACCTTAAAATCCATCAAAATGCACATTAAAAGTTGTCCTTGACTTACGGAGCCCAAAATTTCTGTTGCTAAGCGAGTTTTGCCCTATTTTACCGCCTTTTTCACATGGTTGTTAAAGCGAATCCATACAGTTTGTTAAATTGGTCACACAGTTGTTGTGTGAATCTGGGCTTCCCCCATTGTCTTGGCTTGTCTGAAGGTTGCAAAAGGGGGAAATCACGTGTCCCTGGGATGCCGCAACCGTCATAAGGTTAACCTAGTTAACTGGATCACCCACTGCATTGAATCATCATGCAAATGGTACATCCAAAGTCTGTTGGTTATAGCTGATTACCAAAATTGGACTAGATGTTTTTTTGGGTTGTAAGCTGCATGGACGTTTCCTGGCTGGTTTCCAAGACCCTTTCTCTTCTCAGAGTAGAATAAAAGAGGTTTTCTTAACAAGAAAATAACTCCACCTGATCTGGATTTAGTCAGCCGGATTTCTTAATATCGCCCCCTCCCCACGTTTCTGCTTTCTTCCAGTTTAGATATTTGTGCCGGCATTCGGGTGGCCTGTGTATTTAATGGCGGCTTCTTTGAGCTGAACTACCGGCAGGTGGAAGGATAGAAAGGTAGGAAGAAGTATGAGGGACATAAAGTAATTTTAGCGCTTTCTGTCTCGCGCCTTTGTTTTTATTAGCTTATTATTTTGTAGTGCAAGGGCTTGTGGGGAGGGTGGGGGTTTGTTCTGCTTCTCTGAGAAAGGAACACTCTAATGGCCTCAGCACCACCAATAGCTCTGCAGACAGGACACTGTAATTTAATACCAGCTGTCTGCAATTAAAGTAAGTTCGAATCTCGCCAGGCTCAAGGTTGACTCAGCCTTCCATCCTTTCTAAGGTAGGTAAATTGAGGACCCAGTTTGTGGGGGCAATAAGCTGACTTTGTATAAATATATACAAAAGTATGAAGGCTATTGCTTAACGCACTGTAAGCCGCCCTGAATCTCCGGAGAAGGGTGGCATATAAATCAAATTAAAAAAAAAAAGAAAGTAGACCAGACCAAATAAATCAACTCCACAGGAACTCTAATTCTCATTTTATTGAAATTGGCTATAGGAATTATTGTTGTTAGTTGCGAAGTCATGTCCGACCCATCGCAACCCCATGGACCACATTCCTCCAGACCTTCCTGTCCTCTACCCTCCTCTGGTGTCCATTTAAGCTCACGCCAACTGCTTCAGTGGCTCCATCCAGCCACCTCCTTCTCTGTCGTCCCCTTCTTCTTCTTTTGCCCTCCATCATTCCCAGCATTAGGCTCCTCTCCAGGGAGTCCTTCCTTCTCATTAGGTGGCCAAAGGATTTGAGTTTCCTCTTCAGGATCTGGCCTTCTAAAGAGCAGTCAGGGTGGATCTCCTCTAGGACTGACCGGTTGGATGGCCTTGCAGTCCAAGGGACTCACAGGAGTCTTCTCCAGCACCAGAGTTCAAAGGCCTCCATTCTTTGGCCTTCTCAGCCTTCCTTATGGTCCAACTTTCCCAGCCATCCATTGCAACTGGGAAAACCATCACCTTGACTACACGCACTTTTGTTGGCAGGGTGCTGTCTCTGCTTTTTAGTAGGCTGTCTAGGAGGCAGAGAACAGATGTGGGTGGGGCCAGTCAGAGGTGGTATTTGCCGGTTCTCCGAACTACTCAAAATTTCCGCTACCGGTTCTCCAGAACTGGTCAGAACCTGCTGAAACCCACCTCTGCCTTGGACCCAGCATCTGAGAATGAGTTCACATTCGGAGCCCTGTAATTCAGGAAAGGGATAATGCATTTTCATCCTTATAACAGCGACACTTTTCTAAAGACAAAAATACATCAAGGGAAGCTGGAGGAGCTGCATGAAGTCATCTTCTCTCCAAAACCCCATCCAAAATTCTGAAGAACTGGGAAGGGAAGAGCTGACTTTGGTGTTGTCACCTTTTGGTTAAGAGCTGCCAACTCCTTCTCTTACCTAACTGGTTGTTTACCGCAGAAACTAGGATGAGTTGTCTCATATTTTCGTTTCAATCCTAGCAACTGTATCTAAGTTTAACCCAATGCATATGGATTAGTCAAAAAGCAAATTGCTAATTTTTTTTAAAAAGTATATTTTTTTGTGTGTGCCAAATGTGGGTTGATACCCAAGAGAAGGAAAGATGTGAAAGTTAGCTTTGGTTTACAATCTCCTTGTAAAAGTTGGAGGTCTAACCAAGTAGAAACTCAACAAATTGTTGCAAAAAAAAAATGGGTCCATTTTTGCAAAAATGGGCCCGTTTTTGGCCTCCCAAACCCCCCACGCATCCCGTTCCTGCCCTCCCCAGCCCCCAGGAGCACTCTGCAGGCCTCCCAAACCCTCTACGCGTCCCGTTTTTCACTAAAACGGGACATACAGAGGGTTTGGGAGGCCTGCAGAGTGCTCCTGGGGGCTGGGGAGGACAAAAAACAGACGCGTGGCGGCCAATAACTAATTTTTTTTTCATGTTTTCCTCTTCGAAATTTTGGTGCGTCTTATCGTCCGAAAAATACGGTATTTGTGCATGGAAATTAGGATAGACTTTTTTTTTTTAAACAGAGAGTTCTCTTGATAGGAGAAGAATACTTTTAAAAATAGCTTTAAATACCAATCTTTGAAGGACACAAGTCCTCATTTCACGTTTCTTTCCTGCCGGAAAACTGCCGTAGCATTAGTTCTGAAAACGTGAAGGCTCAAAGACGATGATCTTAAAGAACGGCCTGTTTTTAGTTGGGGGAAAAATACGTCTTTCCTGTGACTTGAGCATATAGCACTTCTCTCTCTTACCCCGATCCCAAGAGGAAGGGAACTCATAGTTCAATGTAAAGCCGACTTTGTTGTTTTGCAGTAAATAATGGATTACTAATGGTTTCAGAAGTGTTTGTTCTCACTCTAAAAGAGCGATGGAAACCTGAGGCTAAGTTAGTCTGAAAACACTTTGCGTAACATGGATTTCTTTTTTTTCTTCTTTCTTTCTTTTAAAAGGCAGTTACAAAATTTGCCTTGAGTCAAAACTGAACTCCTGGTGCCCGGAGGCCCCTAAATATGTACTTTTTTTTTTTTTTGTGGCACAATTATACAACGGTTTTGTCCTTGTTGTTTCTACCAAAGTTTTTCATCTTCCAAATTTGGTCTACAACTCTGAGATGATTTCATCCATCGATTTGGCTGGTTTTCCTTTCGGGAACTAAGTTAGGTCTGGATCCTGCTAATCTTCCGAGCAAACGAGATGGACCAAGTACAGGGCGTCCTCAATTTATGATGGTCTGTTTAGTGACCAAAGTCGCATTGCCACTGAAAAGGGGGTCTCTGTTGTGGCCCACCGGTGGCCAGCAGAGTCGGACAGTAAGGGGGTTGGGGAGGAAATTGGGCCAGTCCTGGGGGCTGGGGAAAACTCGGACGAGAGCTTTGCGTCGGAGGCAGAGAGGGAGTTAAGACAGCAGCAAGGCAGAGGCACATTGGAAACCCGTTCCCAGTGTGTGCATGGGCAGAGCTGCCAGAAGACAAGAACAATTAAGAAAGCAGAGTCGACTCGGGAGTAAGGGAGATGATTGGCCCCTCCCATAGGACATAAAAGAGAAGCGAACAGGATGTGGGCTTTCACAGGAAGCAATTAGCTCATCTCGTTTCAAGATTGGAAAATTCTGTTGGTGATTCTTAATAGACTCTGTGCCAAGTTTGGCCTTGCCCTGCCTTTGGAAATTGGTTCTCTGGCAGCGTTCCAAGTAAGATAAGGTTTGTGTCGATAAACATGCCTCTGAAAGACTGTTTGCCAAAGCCTTGTTGACTGTGAATGAACGGAATTCACAGTCGTGTTAATAAAAGAGGTTTTACTGGGATTAAGACTTTTGCCTCATGCTTTCTAAGGAAGCCTAGGTCAGTACAGTCTTTTAGGACTGTGTTTCACCATTACGACGGTTGGGCATCCCCAAGGTTGCATGATCCAAAATCCAGACGCTTGAAAACTGATTCGTGTTCATGATGGCGGAACATCTGCGCTGCTAACGTAACAACTGCAATGCTTCCATTAACAACGGTGGCAACCAAGACGGGGCAAAAACTCGCTTCTCACTCAGTAACGCAAAGTTTGGGCTCGACTACAGTCGTAAGTCGGGGACTGCTGTGGCCTCCCGGTTGAAAGGCGATCGCTAAAACAAGGTGTAGCTCTTTTGCATTCCCTCGCACACAGAGATGTTAACGGGTGGAGTTTTGGTTTGCTGGCTGTTGCCCACGATCCGTTTATTCTTTTAAATTGACAGTAGTAGGGGAGCTGTAAAACTGAGCTTCCCCAGGGAGGCAAAGTTTGGCTTTTAAACTGGATCTTAGCCTTTTGCACTGCGGAAAAGGAGAGATTGCTTCCATCTTAATCCCTGGAGGATGTTTGGTGCTGTTGTGATATTCTGGCTTGTTCTTATTCCTTTTTAGCTTTCGGTTTAGATTACGTGCTGCTCAGAGCGGGCCGGAATTGGAACTGCAGTACCGGGAACACAAGGAAGGCATTCAATTCTGTAGCCAGCAAATTAATCTGGCTGCTTTTTAAATATATATATATATATATATATATATATATATATATATATATATATATATATATATATATATATATATATATATATATTTGTATTTTTATTCTTTTTACAAATAAGGTGGCGGATATAACCAACTCGCCTTCCTTGTCCTATTTTCCTCACAACCACCCTGTGAGGTGCACTGAGAGGAGAGAGAGGCGGGGGGGGGGGGACTGGCCCAAAGTCACCCAGCTGGCTTTCCTGCTTAAGGCAGGACTAGAATTCACATTCTCCTGGTGATTGGCCCAAAGTCAGGCAGCTGGCTTTCATGCCTAAACCAGAACTAGAACTCCCAATCTCCTGGTGATTGATCCAAAGTCAGCCAGCTGGCTTTCATGCTTAAGGCAGGACTAGAATTCACATTCTCCTGGTGATTGGCCCAAAGTCAGGCAGCTGGCTTTCATGCCTAAACCAGAACTAGAACTCCCAATCTCCTGGTGATTGATCCAAAGTCAGCCAGCTGGCTTTCATGCTTAAGGCGGGACTAGAATTCACATTCTCCTGGTGATTGGCCCAAAGTCAGGCAGCTGGCTTTCATGCCTAAGGCAGGACTAGAATTCACATTCTCCTGGTGATTGGCCCAAAGTCAGGCAGCTGGCTTTCATGCCTAAACCAGAACTAGAACTCCCAATCCTGGTGATTGATCCAAAGTCAGCCAGCTGGCTTTCATGCTTAAGGCGGGACTAGAATTCACATTCTCCTGGTGATTGGCCCAAAGTCAGGCAGCTGGCTTTCATGCCTAAACCAGAACTAGAACTCCCAATCCTGGTGATTGATCCAAAGTCAGCCAGCTGGCTTTCATGCTTAAGGCGGGACTAGAATTCACATTCTCCTGGTGATTGGCCCAAAGTCAAACTCCCCAATTCCCATTTTCTAGCCTGGTGCCTTAACCATTGTACCAACCCTAACTTGCCATGCAATGCAATTACTCTCAATTTTGTGTCTTTCTAATCTGTTTTGGGGGTGGGGTTAGAATAGCTCCTATAATTCCCAAGCAGAGAGGGCTCCTTCTTGTCCCATTCTCTTTTGCTAGGTTGGAGAGAAATTCTGGTTTTGGGGTTTTTTTTCTAGTGAACAATATTGTGAGTTTTCTTTGTGCCAGATAAAATCAAGACTTGGCAATATCTCATAAACAAAGCGCATTTTGTAATCTGTATTACGGGGTGTCTCGTTGTTGTTTTAATCCATTGTCGTTTCCAACCAGCAACCATTTTTTCTCTGGTTCCTGACCTTTTCTCCATCTTGTTGCAGAATAACTATAATTATATAAGAGGAAAATTGTGGGTTCAAATCCCGAGTCAAGCTGACTTCAGGACCCTGGAGAGCAGCATTCCCTTGTGCTTTATTGGAACCGCAATCCAATATTTTAATAAAAATGATCTTTAACATTATTGTCAGACCCCAATACTTAGAACCCTGAAAATTATAACATTTTATATGTTTTGGCTTTTAAAATCGTTCGCATTGCATTCTTTTGTTGGGTCTCTAAATGTCATGAAGATTTGATTGATTGATTGATTCATGATAGCTTCTTAGCATAAATTATAATATAATCTCTATAGAGATGATGACACTTTTCTTGTTATGGGCCCATTCGTAATTGAGTTCTGGTTCTCGGTGACCTTCAACCAGTTTCGTTTCTTGAAATGATACAACCCACTTTTCAAGCATGCAAAATTTATCATTGGCTAGCAAAGCCGTGAGGTTAGAAATGATGATTTTTTTGCAGCTGTATCCTGCAACATCTCTTTGGCTTGTATACTGTAACCTTCTGTTTTCTCTGAGAAAGATAATCCTGGTTTTTTTGTGGGTTTTTTTTTTAACAAAAAAACCTATTAAACAGTACATGTTAGTTTCCTGAACTCTTAAATGTAGAATTTGTTGCATCGTGTCTCTTTTTATAACAAGCATCAATTGAGGGCCAGGCCACCAATCTCAGTTTCTCCGTGTTACAATTACTCGGGCTTGTTTCTATATACTCACAGAAATGACCTTCTCCAAAAATAGCCTTTCATTTTTTAAGGTGAGAAAGCAAAACCATGAAACTGTATAAGGCAAACCCAGCTTAACATATTCACGTCATTTATCTCAGCCTGGGTTTAAACTGGATTTGAAGTGAAGTTTACAAGTCTGGGACCCAGATTTGAGATTACAGATAGTCCTCAATTTACGGCCATAACTGAGCCCGAAATTACCATTGCTAAGTGAGATAGATGTTAAGTGAGTTTTACTCCCTTTCTAGCCACAGTTGTCAAGTGAATCCCTGCAGGTGTTAGGTTAGTAACGCAGTTGTTAAGACTTTACTTGTCAGAAGATCACAAAAGGGGGAATCACGTGACCACGGGACATAGCAACCATCATAAATAGGAATCAGTTGCCAAGCATCTGAATTCTGATCACATGACTGTGGGGATGCTGCAATGGTCATAAATATATCAATAAAGGAGAATCTTTGTAGCTCAGGGTTGAGTTGTTAGGGTCCTCGGTGCTCTCTG
>JAKOOJ010000034.1:2202109-2382109 GCA_022577455.1 Arizona elegans | reverse complement strand
TTGGGAAAGCATGTTCCACTGGGAAGCTGGAGGAGTGGGACAAATATTGATGTTGTGCAGGCAGTCCTCAACTTATAACCATTCATTTAGTGGCCCATTCAGAGCTACAACAGCTGTCAACAGCACTGAAAAAAGTGACTTATGACCATTTTTCACATTTACGACCCTTACACAATCCCCCACGGTGATCAAAATTCAACTGGCAACTGACTCATATTTACGACCGTCGCAGGGTCCCAGGGTCACCCTACACCCCCCACCCCCCTTAGCAACTGTCTCGCTTAGCAACGGAAATGTGGTTGTACGTCAAGCAGAATCTGGAATATTTTGGTGAATTTGAAAAAGAATCGGTGCCAAAATGTCCTATCTCTGATGCTGCCTTTTTAATTTTTTTTCCTTCCTTCCCTCTGCCTTTCTTCGCAAATACGTTGCTTTTTGGATTCGCGTCTGTTCTTGGCAGGGCTGCCTGTTTGCAATCAATAGAAAAGGGGAATAAATCTGGAGCGTCCGTCTGACGATTGCTACGGCTACAAAAGCAGCGCGGAAAAATATTTTGCTCCTTGAATACCAATTGTAACCCTGAAACCTTTCGGTGGATGGAAATATGGGCACCGGCGTGAAATGATCGCCTGATTCTGGAGCTCGCCGCTTATTCAGAGCTGGGTGAGCCGGCTGAATAAATTTGTAAAAAAGAAAAAAAATGAAAAAATGAATTGCACCTTTTATTTTATTTTATTTTATTTTTTCTTCTGAACAAAGTTTCATGAACCTGCACCCTTAAATTGAATTTCCGCTGGTTCTTGCAAGGGTTAGTTTTACTCTGTTTTATGGATATCCCGTTTTGATTTGGTTTTTTTGCAAATAATTCAGGTTGGCGAATAGATGTAGCTCACCTTCCCCTTCCTGTTTTTCCCACAATGACAATGCTGTGAAGTGGGTTGGGAAGAGAGGGAGGGAGGGAGGGAGGGAGGGAAAGAGAGAGAGAGAGAGAGAGACTGGCCCCACCCAGCTGGCCTTCATGGCTAAATTGGGACTAGAACTCCCATCTCCTGGTGATTGGCCCCAAGTCACCCAGCTGGCCTTCATGGCTGAATTGGTACTAGAATTCCCATCTCCTGGTGATTGGCCCCAAGTCACCCAGATGGCTTTCATGTCTAAGACTGGACTAGAACTCCCATCTCCTGGTGACTAGGTCGAAGTCACCCAGCTGGCTTTCACGCCTGAAACCAGACTAGAACTCACATCTCCCACTTTCTAGTCTGGTGCCTTTAGACCAAACCAGCAGGGGCGAGAAAGGTTACAGCCTGCCTTTTTAAAAAAATTGTTGTTGTAATCATTGTGGCCACTCTCGCACGTTTAAGGTAGACTGCCTTTGAATATGGCGTCTTTATTGTGCTGTGTGATAGCTGTTGAAAATAGGAAACAAAAATTTCATTTTTTTCCCCTTCACTGACATGAGGTCAAACTTACTCCAGCCACTGCTCCCGAAACTGCTCCAAACCCTCCCCCCCCGCTTTCTGCCTCTCTGTCTTTTTGTCTTTTTTCAAAAGGTAAATACATATTTGTGTGTGTGTGTTTTATAAATATAAAATCCACGGGTGCTGATGATTTAACAGGAGTGGTCCACAAACAGCAGAAGAGCAAAAGATGGAAACCAGAGCTCATATGCTTCCGAGCCTTTGGGGTGGGGGCAGAAAGCAGAAAGGCATCCCCCCCCCCTCATTTGGGAGGGAGATAAGTAGATTGACTGCAGTTGGGATTTATATCATAACCATCTGTGAGTTCTCTTTGCGGTTTGTTTGGGATTTTTTTTTTTTTTGCTTTCCCTCCTCCTCCTTCAAATGTCTTCACAGCTCTATTTTCAAGCGATTATTCCGCCTGGATAATAATAAAATATATCACTCTTATGGCTAGATTCTCTCTCCTAAATTCCAGAATAATTCGCTTTTGGTGGCGGTGAGAAGGTTCGCCAATAGAAGAGTCACTTTTATAATGCACTGCGGTCCGACCGTAAAGCCAATTATTGCTGCCGGTTAAAAAACACACCAAGATTTGGGGGGGGGGGGGGGGCTTTTTCCTTGCAGAAATAGCACGGCAAATATTTCTTGGAAAGTTGTATCTGGTTTTGTTTTGTTTTTTTTTCATCCTTCCTGCGAAAGTGTCGTCTTGGAAGGATACGGTGCTGTAGGAAGTTAAAACCCACCCCTCTCCTAGAAAACGAAATATTTTAGGAAATATTAAAAGGGCAGAATATTTCCCCTAAAAGGCAGGCAGAAACTCAGCCCCCCCCCCTCCACCTTTGTTAATGGGCCGTTAAGGCCTGGTCCAGTCTATTCTACATAACAAAGATCTACCTCCTTCGGGCAGAGCCATTTAATTGCTCTTCATTGCATCACCCAATAAGATTCAACCAAACTTAGCATCCAGACAACCTACAAAGCAAGCCATGACCTTTCTCTTCTCTTCTCTTCTCTTCTCTTCTCTTCTCTTCTCTTCTCTTCTCTTCTCTTCTCTTCTCTTCTCTTCTCTTCTGTTCTAGCCCCTTGCGTCGACCAGAGTTCTCGCAGCCATGTCTGCTTTCAAATCATTCGGTTTAGCCCAGTTTTCTTAAGCATTGAAAGGCTGTGGATTGCTGGGAAAGGGAACGGCAGAAAACAGAGGTCTAAGCCAGTTAAAGTCTTAAATCAGGGCTTTGCGTATAATCTACCCTTTTGGAAGCATAGACAGCTGCAACCTTAGCTGACCTTGGAGGGGACATATGCAGGCAGTCCTCAACTTACGACCGCAATGGAGCCCAACATTTCTGTGCTTAAGCGAGACACTTGTTAAGGGAGTTTTACCTGGCTTTACGACTGTCCTTCCCATCGCTATTAAGTGCATCACTGTGGTGGATAAATTTAGTCAGCCGGTTGTGAAGCGAATCGGGCTTCCCCGCATGCAAGGGGCCATCACGTGACCCCCCCCCCAGGACACCGCAACCATCGTATGTATGAATCAGTTGCCAAGCATCTCAAGTTTGGATCGCGTGACCACAGGGGACGCTGCAACGGTCGTGTGAAAAAAAGATCATAAGTCCCTTTCTTGAACCGTCTGAATGCCACTTTTGACTTTGACCCTTAATTTTGTCTCTCAATATTGGCACACGTTCAGACCTTTTGTCCTGAAGAATCACTTATCTATACTCTCCTCTTGTGTTTCTTGGCAACACAAACACAACACGCTGTGTAGGTATAACACAACAAGTCTTCTCATCTGCCCTACGTAATATTCCCGGGAAGCTTCGTTCCATCTGTTGCCATTCAACGCAAGGCTTCCAATGTTTTCAGGTCTGCTGCTGGGGTAGCTTTCTTAAGAGACGGGAGTCGCTTGGCATCCATTCCAGGTTTTCCTAGAGAACGTGAAAATGAGACATTTTCTTTTGGGACGTCAGAAATCACATGGCAGGATTACTTCAGTGAAATGATTGACTTAGCAGCAGAATTATTAGTAGAGCCAGTTGAAACGGTCAGTTCTAGCCCTGCCTTAGGCATGAAAGTGAGCTGAGTGACCGTGGACCAATCACCAGGAGACAGTGAGTTCTAGCCCTGCCTTAGGCATGAAAGTTGGCTGGGTGACCTTGGACCACAAGGAGACAGTGAGTTCTAGTCCCGCTTTAGGCATGAAAGCCAGCTGAGTGACCGTGGACCAATCACCAGGAGACAGTGAGTTCTAGCCCTGCCTCAAGCATGAAAGCCAGTTGGGTCGATTTGGACCAATTACTCTCTCTCTCTCTCTCTCTCTCACCTCAGCCCACCTCACAGGATTGTTGTTACGGGAAAAATAGGAGGAACAATTTATGCTGGATATGTTCACCGCCTTGATTTATGTTTCAAAAACAATAAATAGACGAAAACTTGGTCTGGCATCCATGCTATAAAATAATACACTTAGGTGCCCATGTATTTCCTACCCAAGTTTCAATTTGCAGCTATTAATCGTATCTGAAGTGTTCCTATAAAATTGTATTCCGCCACTTTTCAACTCCTGCGCCGAATGCTTTGACAATCCAGAGATCATAAATGTCTCCCAAATCAAAATATACTCAT
This sequence comes from Arizona elegans, assembly GCA_022577455.1. Lineage (NCBI taxonomy): Eukaryota > Metazoa > Chordata > Lepidosauria > Squamata > Colubridae > Arizona > Arizona elegans. Next base: position 2,378,024 of record JAKOOJ010000034.1, on the reverse strand, counting down.
TCTCACCCCGAGAATCGAAAAAATGCTTGTAGGACCGAGGCGCCGCCGTATTTGTAGGTTTATTTTTCTTTGTGTAAGAATTTGCCACTGGAGCCAGTCACAAAAGAACCATTAGCCCGGAGGTAACCTTTGGAATATTCTCTTTTCTTTCGTTCTACCTTCAACCATTTCTCTTTCCATCCCACACTTCCTTTCATCGCAAGGGCACTTCTTATCCGAATCTATTGTCGTTATGCCCAACAACTATTACTCATGAATTGCATTGCAAAAATAAAAAGCTGTGTAAATTCCAATTCAGTGTTTGGCTCCCTTGTGTGAAAAGCATTCTCTTGTTCAGTTTCAAATCTCTACCATATGTAAAATGCATATGTTGTCCTCAACATATGACCAAAATTTCCGTTGCTTAAAGCGAGACAGTTTATTTATTTATTTATTTATTTTTTAAATTTTTATACCGCCCCCTCTCCCGAAGGACTCGGTTGTTAAGTGAGTCTTGCCCCATTTTATAACTTGTCTTGCCACAATTGTTATGTGAATCCAGCTTTCTACTCTGACTTTGCTTGTCAGGTCACAAAAGTGGATCACACAACCCAATACCAGGCAGTTGCCAAGCCTCCGAATTTTGACCATATGACCATGGAGATGCTGCCACGGTCGTGTGGATCACAAATCACCTTTTTTCAGTGCCGTCGTAACTTTGAACGGTCACTAAATGAATGGTCGTTAAGTCGAGGATTACCTGTACCACAAACTGTGTAGTTCCTTCCTTCTTTTAGTTCACTCCAAATCTTTAGTGCCCAAGAAATATATAATTTAACTCTGCTGCCCTTTCTTTTTTTACGATGTTTCCCTCCTTTACTGTGGATTTTAAAAGCCGTTCTGGGATTTTTGAAAAATGAGCGTGATTAAGATGGTGTTATTTGTGCAGTTGCTGGAAGTCACTTGAATTTGTATGCATCTTCTTCTGGGAGCTGCCATGACCAAAAAAAAAAGGGTGTATTGTCTAAATCACTAAAATGGCAAGCAGAAACCCAGGCAGCAAAAGCAACTAAAGTTTCAAATGGCAAAAAATAAAAGGGCAAAATACAAATGTTACCAGTGAGACCAAAAAACAGGGATCAAGGAATAACTTTATTTGACCGTAACCAAACAGAACACACCAGAAGTAACATCATTACTGGAAGAAAGAACTATAAAATGTAACGATCAATGCTAGGATAAGATAAAACAAAGGTCAAAGCAAGAAAGCCAAACGGAGAAATGCAACTAAAGTGGCAAATTTCAGACAGAGCCAATAAAATAGGAAGTCCATTGAGATAGCATTGAGCCAAAACAAGAAGAATTCGAGGTAGGGAAGGAAGGGAAGGGAAGGGAAGGAAGGAAGGAAGGAAGGAAAGAAAGAAAGAAAGAAAGAAGGGAAAGAAGAAAGAAAGAAAGAAAAAAGAAGGAAGGAAGGAGAGAAAGAAGGAAAGAAAGAAAGAAAAAAGAAAAAGGAAGGAAAAAAGGAAAGACAAAGAAAGAGAAAAAGGAAAGAAGGGAAAGAAAAAGGAAGAAGGAAAAAGGAAAGACAGAAAGAAAAAGGAAGGAAGGAAGGAAGGAAAGAGGAGAGAAAGAAAAAGAAAAAGAAGGAAAGAAAGAAAAAAAGAAGGAAAAAAAGAAAGAAGAAAAGACAGAAAGAAGAAAAAAGGACAGAGAGAGAGAAAGAAAAAAGAAAAAGAAATAAAGAAGGGAAAAAGAAAAAAGAAGGAAAAGAGAGAGAAAGAGAAAGAAAGAAAAAAGAAAAGAAAATTAACAGAGAATAATTAGACAATTAATGCAGCTTTCTCAGAAGGAGCATTATTGTCTGCTTGTTAAGTATTGCTAAGTATTTATTAAGAAGGAAACAATAGTTAAAGCCACTTGAAATCAGCCAAGCCGAAGTGATAAATCCCGCAATAAATCAAATTTTTTTTAAAAAAAATTAAATTCAGCAAGTCAAAGACGGAAGCGAGGAGCTATCCCTTTCAGCACCTGAACCCCACCCCTCCGCGCACTACATTTCCCGGCAGGCCCCACGGTTGAGAGAGAGAGAGAGAGAGAGAGAGAGAGTGGCCTTCGCATTGCTCCCAGGATGCTTTGCGACGGCCGCTTTCCTTCCAAGCGGGAACTCGCGGCCCGCGCTTCCGCCGGACGGACTACACTTCCCGGCGCTCCCGGCGGCCTGAGGGGAAAGGAGGGAGCCGTTTTTTTATTTCTCAAGATGGCGGACGGGGTGCTGAGCGCCGGCGTGAACCTGGAGGCCTTCGCGCAGGCCATAGCCGCCATCCAGGCGCTGCGCTCCAGCGTGACGCGGGTCTTCGACTGCCTCAAGGACGGCCAGCGGCACAAGGAGGCCGTGGAGGGCCGCGAGAAGGGCTTCCTCGCCAACTTCCAGGAGAGCCTCCATTCCGTCAGCCGGGATTTGGGGTGAGGGCGGGGCCGGGCCGGGCGGAGGCCACGCCCCTTCTTTCCTCTGGCGCCGCTGGCCCGCCTGGAGGGGCGTGGCCACGTAGGATAATCAGGGGAGGGAGGGCGTGGCTCGGGCTGCCTGGCCTGCTTCTTTAGTCCAGGATTGGGGACCACCTGGCCTATCATCATCCCCCTCCATCCGCTGGTGAGGCATGGGATATAGCTGGGACTTCCATGCTGCACTGCAGGGCAGGGCATGATGGTCCTCCTTTGGAGGTGGGAGGAGAGCAGGCCAGTCTGCCCATGGTAGAACCTCCCCATCCAGTCGCAGCGCAGGTAGTCTTCGACTTACGACCTCAGCGGAAAATTTCCGTTTCCCCCCAACAAGATGAATTCTGACCTCGCTTTACAGCCTTTCTCACCACCGTTGTTAAGTGAATCACCGCGGTGGTTGAGCTAGTGACACGGTCGTTAAAGCAAATCTGGCTTCCCCATTGTCGGAAGGTCGCAAAAAGGGGATTGGCTGACACCCCACCCCCGCGGGATGCTGCACACCGTCATAAATACGAACCGGTTGCCAAGCGTCTGAATTTTGATGGCGCGACCACGGGGGGAATGCTGCATTGGTCGTAAGTGTGAAAAACGGCCATACGTCGCTTTTTTCCCCAGTGCCGTTGTAACTCCGAACGGTCCCTAAAGGAATGGTTGTAAGTCGAGGACTAGCTGTCTTGTGATCCCTGATTGCATTTGTACGTGTGGTGATTCAAAAAGATTCCAAACGGAGACCAAGAAACTCCTTGTTTTTGAAAAGGAGGCAAACAGAACACACCAGAAGAAACACAGAATGACCAGAAGAAATAACAATAAAATGAAACATTCTAGTGTTATGGTAAAGAAATAAAGACAGCAAAAACAGAGAAAACGCAACTAAAGTAGCCAATGCAAACACAGCAAATAAAATAGAAAAAAGGGCTTTGAGGTAGCTTTGATGGATGGACGATGAATCATCAAGTCAGAATCAAGTCTTAGCTAGATCTTCTCAGGAGGATCTCTCCCCATCCTGGTCCATGGATGGATGGATGGATGGATAGATGGATGGATAGCAATAGCACTTAGACTTATATAAGGTTTCGCAATGCTTTCCAGCCCTCTCTAAGCGGTTTATAGAGTCAACCTATTGCCCCCAACAATCTGGGTCCTCATTTGACCCCCTCAGAAGGATGGAAGGCTGAGTCAACTTTGACCCTAGTGAGATTCGATCTGACAAACTGCTGGCAGCTGGTGATCAGCAGAAGTAGCCTGCAGTACTGCACTCTAACCACTGCGCCACCGAGGCTCTTGATGATGAATCGTCAAGTTAGAATCAAGTCTTAGCAACCATGTAGCTAAGATCCTTAGATTTTCTCAGGAGGATCTCTCTCCATCCTGGTCCATGGATGGATAGATGGAGGGAGGGAGGGTTGGTTGGTTGGTTGGTTGGTTGGTTGGTTGGATGGATGGATGATGAATCATCAAGTCAGAATCAAGTCTTAGCAACCATGTAGCTAGATCTTCTCAGGAGGATCTCTCCCCATCCTGGTCCTTCAGGCCTGTCAGTGGTGCTCCATCACTGCTATATGTCTGTGGAGATTCTCAGGTCATCCATCAGGTCATGGTTGTCCCAAAGGTGCTTTTTCAAGAGGCAACCGGGCTTTCTGGTTTTTCTTTGAAGCTCTTCTTCAGCTGAAGAAGCTTCTTGGATGAGAAGCGAAACGTCTTTGAAGAAAAACCAGAAAGCCCAGTTGCCTCTTGAAAAAGCACCTTTGGGACATGTCTGCTATCTATCTTGCTGTTGGTTGTCTTCCTTTCTTCTACTCTTTCCAGCATTATGGACTTGGCTAGCAATTATGGCTTGCCCAGGTAGAGATGGATGGATGGATGGTTAGTGGTTGGTTGGAGGATGGAAGGTTAGACAGACAGATCTATCTATCTTCTATCCATCAATTAATTCATAGCAACCATAGCTAGAGATTTGTGGATGGATGGATGGCCAGCTTCCAATAAACAAATCCATGGGGGAAGCTGGATTCATTTAATGACCGCATGATTCATTTAACAACTGCAGACGTTTGTTAAATTGGACGCGACCCATTGAACAATTCTCTTGCTTAGCAAAGGAAATTCCGATCCCCGTTGGCAGTTGTAACTCAAGGAATACCTGTAGTTTGGTCTTTCTGTTTGATTTCAGCCCTGCGTTTTTCACCTCGAGAGTACGAAAGCGCAGACCGATTCTTTATTGCCGAGTTACACCCCTGATGAATTTATGGTGTCTCTCTGTGTAAAATACGCTTTCTAACGCTGTTTTTCTTGTGATTTCTTTTCAGTGAGTTGGAACGCTTGAGTAACCTGGTGGGCAAGCCGTCCGAAAATCACCCGCTCCATAACAGCGGCCTCTTGAGTCTCGATCCTGTCCAAGACAAAACGCCCCTTTATAGTCAACTGCTCCAGGCCTACAAATGGTCCAATAAGGTAAATCACCCATGGCTTCATCCCTAAGGTGTTAATGTTAATTGTCACTGACATCCAGCAAACTGAAGGATATTTTGCCATCGGCGTTACTACAGGGAAGAGAAAGGAAAGGGAAAAATGTCCTTTGAGAAACGCGAATGCCTGCCCTATTTTTATTTAATGACCCTTTTGGCTGTTTATAGGCACAGGACAGTTGGTCCTTGACTTACGAGTAATTCTCTCAGCGACCAATAGGGCTGAAAACATGTGGGGGGGAGAGTTATCCCTAGTCCTCGGATTTCTGACCGCCCCAGCACCTCTGCGGTCATGTCGTCGTCATCTGGACACTTGGCAATGCGCCCTGTGATCATGTGATCACTGAGCGTTTCCTGCAGACTTCCCCAACGACTGTCATTGGGGAAGCCATGGGGAATGTCGCAAGTTGCTGGGATAAGTTTGCCCCACATGCGTACCTTCCTCCAGACCCTCGGATATGCTGTGCAGGTCCCTCACGCCCCTCCACTTATGCAACCCCACCTATGCTACACAGCCTCATACCCCCCCCCCCCCACCGCCTCTGCTGCACCCCTGGGCCCTCACCCCAACCTGCACAACTACACCCCCTCCCTGATCCATATCCTTGCACACCGTCCATGACCCCTCCCCACACCTCTCATGCCCCCCTCACACCTTTCTGCAGAGGTTTTGGTTGTGATGAGATGATTGGCTGGGTATGTGTAGGATGGGATTAATTAATTTATTGCTTATTTATTTATTGGTTCGATTTATATGCCGCCCTTCTCCGGAGACTCAGGGCGGCTTACAATGCGTTAAGCAATAGCCTTCATACTTTTGTAGATACCTGCTTAGTAGGGCTTTCGCCCCCCCCCTCCCCAAGCGGTGTTCTTTTTTATACAAAGTCAGCTTATTGCCCCCACAATCCGGGTCCTCATTTTACCTACCTCGGAAGGATGGAAGACTGAGTCAACCTTGAGCCTGGTGAGATTTGAACTTGCAGTAATTGCAGGCAGCTGGTGCTACTTAACAGCACTTTAGTCTGCTGCGCCACCAAGGCTCCTTGGAATTTGGAATTTGGAATTGGCAGGGGTGTGTGATTTTAATCCCTTCCTTTCTTGCTTCTCAAATCTGAAAGGGAGAAGGGTTGGGACAACCAAGCTGAGAGTTACTGTAGGTAAACAGGGAACAAGCCACACTCATGAGCACTGATGGTATTATCTAGATGGGTCGTGAAACGTCCCAGCAACCAAAAGCTCAGAGAACACCAAGGAACTCCACTGTTTTAAACCGCCTCCTTGTGGCCGATGTGTCAGTAAACCGAACTAAACGGCGAGTCCCTTTGAAACCTAACCTTGGCCAGGAGACTTAAGCGTGGTTAATTTATTTTAAATCCGCCCCGACTTTGGGGACCGGCTAAAAGGCTCTCCCACGGTTTCAGAGCTTGCTTGGCAGATCCTCCCTGTTCTCTGAATTCCCTGAGATTTAAACGTACCCTCCTTGGCTGGCTTTGGGGTTTTGGCTGGGTTCACAATGCAGCGACATGATGCAGCACTTTCGAGCGGCTCGCCAGGTTGCGTCTCTCGGCGGTAGCCTCAGCAGCTGTTTTAAATAAGAGCATCTGGAATAATTGAGCAGCTTCTTTGACACACACACACACACACACACCTTCGTTTGGCTTTGCAGCCCGTGATCGCTGCCTGCGAAGAGCGCGTTGGGTAGAATGGAGAGCGGGGAAGTGCTTTCTGTATTTAATTTTTAATTTTCGAATCCTTTGCAGCCGGCTTCTTGTATTTTTGATGAGCTGAGGCAAGGCATTTTCGGCGCCTCCAGACTGGACCGAGCTTCTGTTAACGATTTGTATTTTTAAACACACGGCTGAGATCAGATTTGGGGTGGTGGTGACTAAGAGGGGCCACGAGGAAAGGGGGTCATTCTCTCAAGATTCCTTCCTTCCTTCCTTCCTTCCTTCCTTCCTTCCTTTCTTCCTTCCTTCCTTCCTTTCTCCGTTCCTCCCTCCTGGTACCACAGTGGTTAGAATGCAGTATTGCAGGCTAATTCTGCCCACTGCCAGGAGTTCGATCCTGACTGGCTCCAGGTTGACTCAGCCTTCCATCCTTCCGAGGTGGGTAAAATGAGGACCCAGATTATTGGGAGCAAGAGGCTGACTCTGTAAACTGCTTAGAGAGGGCTGTAAAAGCACTATGAAGCAGTATATAAGTCTTAAGTGCTATTGCTATTTCAGCCTTCCTGTCATTCATAAGAGATCTGGAGCGGCCCTCTAAAAATTACTTTTGCCTAGTAATGTTTAATACATTAAACAGTCTAATTATCATCCATCCATCTACCTACCTACCTACCCACCCATTCTATCTATCTATCTATCTATCTATCTATCTCCATCCATCCACCCATCCATCCATCCTATCTCTCTTTCTCTCTCTTCCTCTCTCCCTCTCTCTCTGTCTCTCTCTTAGCCAATGTCTTGCTTAACAACAGAAATTTTGGGCTCAATTGCGGTCGTAAGTCGAGGCCTACCTGAAATGCTGCCTTCTGTACCCCACCATTTTTTTTTTTCGAGTCTAAGCCAGCTAAAGTTTCTTTTTTATTTCCCTTCCCCCAGAATTTTAAGATGTAAAGGGATGGCGGATTCGTTTTGAATTCAAAAGAGGCCGTTTCTAAATGCCAGCCCGAGAAAAGTGAGGATCTCTCCAACTTATAATTTAAGCCATAAATTAGCATTGTGGGTAACGCGTGGATTTTAAACCTGCCAATGCTCCTTAAATTTATATTTTCCCTGAAGCAACATATCCTGTTATTTGGGTTTCTCTGAAAGGCTTGGTAGAATCATAATAACAGACTTGGAGACTCTAAAGGTTGAAAAAAAATTATTATTATTATTTTGTTAGAACTATTCCGTTTATGAGGGGTCCTTCGTGCTTGGTTGTTTTCTTGTAGACATTTCATGACCCAGCTAGGTAACATCATCAGTGGTAGAAGGGAGTGGGTTTGTGGTGGTGGTGGTGGTGGTGGTGGTGGAGGAGGAGGAGGAGGAGGAGGAGGAGGAGATTGTGAGTTCCTTAGTGGTCTCCGAGCTTGCTTGTTTTCTTACAGACGTTTCATTACCCAACTAAGTAACATCATCACTGCTAGTAAGGAGTGCAGTTTGCTGTCAGTTTATATTCTGGTGTCTGTGTGGGTTGGGGCACTTAAAGGTTCTTCAGCTGAGCTGTTTACTGACGGCTCTTTGGCAGTTTTCTTGATTTACTTGATTGTTGATCAGATGTTAACCTTGGAGTTAATCTACTCTGGTTGCTGGTGGAGAAGTGCTGGAGTCTTTTTTTTTTCTCCTTCTCTTTTGGGCTGGTTGATTGTCTCTTTTGCATAATCTGTAGATGTCCTTAATGTCTATGTGTCCGTCAATGGCTGATTTGTCAGCGTGCCAGGCTTCTGGCATTTTTGGGACTTGGCCTGGCGTAGGATGGTCACAGTTTCCCAATTGAAACTCTGGTTAAATCTGTCTCTGCGTTGTCAATCTGTATGTAATTCTGTGTATTCCCACGCACCCCCCCGAAAGGAGAAGGCAGCTTGGGTCTCCGGAGACGTCTCCATTGTCAAACAATCTATTGTTAGCAAATCCACCCGAATTGATTTCCTTGTTATTAAAACCCATTATTTCCCACCTGGCCGTCAAGAATTTCTGGATGGGTTTACAGCTTGGGTTGATTTAAGTCGGGTGTTGTCGTCCTAAGGACGTTTGGGGATGGGTAGAGGCAGTCCTTGACTTACAACCAGAGGTGGGATTCACGTAACCGTAGCAACCGGTTCGCCCAGTACCAGAAATGTGAGCGGTCGTGCCCCGTCCGTGCACGCATGCAACATCACAAAACACAGCAATTTGCTCTTCACGTCATTAAGTGAATCTGACTTCCCCCGTTGACTTTGCTTGTCGGAAGCTGGCTGGGACAGTCGCAAGGCGATCACGTGACCTCGGGATGCTACAACTGTAACAAATCAGTCACCAAGCGCCCGAATTCTGATCCTAGGCATGCTGTGACGGTTGTAAGTGTGAGGACACTTTTTTTCAACGCTGTTGTCACTTTGAACGGTCTCTCAACGGATGGTTGTAACAGCAGTTCGTTTAGTGACTGTTCAAAGTGACAACGGCACTGAAAAATGTGACTTACGACCGGTCCTCACACTTACGACCGTCACAGCATCCTCACGGTTACATGATCAAAATTTAGACACTTGGCAACCAATTCATATTTACAACGTCCTGGGGTTACATGATCCCCTCCCCCCCCCCTTTTTTTTTTTTTGCGCTCTTCGGATAAGCCAAGTCTACGGGAGAAAGCCAGATTTACTTAACAACCGTGTTCCTAACTTGACATATGCAGGGATTCGCTTAACTACTCTGGCAAGAGAGGTCATTAAACAGGGCAAAGCTCACTCAGCAACAGAAATTTGCGGCTCAATGGTGGCAGTGAATCCAGGACTACCTGGATTGGTTTCGTGGGAATTTTTTTTTCCCTCCCGCTGGAAAAGTTCTCTTAACCCTAGGTGCGGTTTTAAAACGAGACGAGTGCAGGGCGGAAGGAAGAGAAACTTGGTGGGATGAAGACCCCGTTTTAGGACCCGTCGGTAAAGCAGGACAATCCCTGAGGGTGTGTTGTCTTCTTCTTCTTCTTTTTAATCTCTTTTCCTGTCTTTCCGCGCTCATAGCCACAGGCTGTGCCAGCGAAGACGTTCCCGTAGATTTCGTCGAAGGCCGTAACAATTCCGTCAGCTCACAGATCAGGGTGAAAGCTCGCTAATAGGATGTGAATAGGTAGGAGCGAGCTTTGCAGGGACACACAGACACACATACACATACACACACCTCTCTCTCTTTCTCCCCTCGGGAGCCTTGCGGTATCTGCCGTTTTTTTCCCCCCGAAATGGATCCATCATCCCGCTGACTTCAAATTGGTTCTGACTGGCAGACGGAACGAGTAGTCCTGCTTCTCAGCTGCTAAATGAACAAGAGAACGGATTTCATAATTCCCAGTCAGCGGAATTTTTTTTTCTCCTCATTCCTGGGTGACTTTGCACAAAAGAAGGGAAGCGGCTTTGTGTTGGCTTTAGGGAGGCGGCTTGGTGGCGAATGGGTTACCTGGCATATCTGGAGACGCCAACAATCAGGTTATCCCTTAAGTCCTTGAGAGATCTCCTTCGTTTCAGCACAAAGAGGTCCTCTTGTCTAATGAAAAGAAGGCCTTAGGGTGATTTGATTATAGCAGCGTTTCAAAATGTGCCTAAGGCTGGACTAGAACTCTCTGTCTCCCTTTAATTGGCCCAAAGTCACCTAGCTGGCATAAATACGAACCCGTTCTGATCTACGGATCTAAACACGGACCAATTTTAGTTTTTATTGAACATTTTTCCAACTTTAAAAACCACAAGGGAAAGAAACAAAAAGGAGAAAAAAATAATAATAAGAGAAATGCAAACAAATAGGAAAAAAAACAAACAACACAACAGTGTGATACGATTTTACAGCTTTCCATATCAGGATGTATTTTCTACTTTTGTATAGTTCACTATTCAATATTTGCCTTCTCATAGATTTTAACGATTCTAGTAATGGTATAATAATTATATTATAATAATAGAATACTGATTATAACCGTTCTGATTATACATATATACGTTTATCTTTATATTATAGTCAATAGTTTTAGAACTTTTATTTCTTGTTTTGGCTTCTATTCTCTAGCCACTTGTACAGTCTACTCCAAGTTTTATAATAATCCGAAAAGTTTGCTCTGCATGATTTTCATAGAATCATAGAACAGAGTTGGAAGGGACCTTGGAGGTCTTCTAGTCAATCCCCCTGCTTAGGCAGGAAACCCTACACCACTTCAGACAAATGGTTATCCAACATCTTCTTAAAAACTTCCAGTGTTGGAGCATTCACAGCTTCTGGAGGCAAGTTGTTCCACTGATTAATTGTTCTCACTGTCAGGAAATTTCTCCTTAGTTCTAAGTTGCTTCTCTCCTTGATTAATTTCCACCCATTTTGGTAGAGGCGAAATCCTCTTTCTTTGAATGTTCACGCACGTCGGCATATGGCGGCTTGAAACCACAACATAAACAGTGAGACGCAGCAGCGTTTCAATGGCAGCATGTTTATATGCAAATATTTACGTTCCGTGTTAATTAATTGTGTTTATTTGAGACTTTTGAGTAAGCAGTAGCCATCACTACCTGAGCTAATTGTTCCCATTTAATTGTTCCCATTCTTGCAGCAGGCGTGATTCCACAAAGCATGCGAGATTTTTTTTGGGTGTGATTTCTTTAGGGAGAAGCTCCTGGTCAGGCTGACCTTGGATTATGGGAATTGTAGTCCCAACACTAGAGGCTGTCTTTGTGAATGTCATAGGGTCAAAAATCAAAAATGTGGATGGATATATTACAGCAGTGTTTCTCAATCTTATCTTTAACTTCCTTTACAGATAACAATCTTATCTTTAACTTAACTTTCAGATGATCAACTCCCAGAATTCCCCAGCCAGCAGGGTTGACGGGAGAATCCTGGGAATTGAAGTCCACCTCTCCCTCTCCCCCCCCCCCCACCTTAAAGGACCCAAGGCTGAGAAACACCCAAATGAGAGATTCTCAAGTGATCTGCAAGAACTTTTAGTCCTCTCTAACTCAATTTTCTCTTCCATTGATCCGTTTGCCAAATGTTATTCATAGGCGGCTGCCTTCTCCTGCTTTGTGTCGCTTGCGTTTCATATCGGGCAATCCAACCTTTTCCGTAAAAGAAAACGTTTTGACAATTGACAAGGTTGTGAATCCTCGCAGGGCTCCCTTTCCCCGGAAGGTCATTCTCACAACAGGATTCTCAGATGGAGAGAACCCATCACGTTTGAAAATCCGTCTTCCTTTCTTTGGGGGATCAGGATTGTGGCTTTTATTCACCCCAGGCCACACACGTTTCCTTAATTGAAGCGCGAGGCTGGCTCCAAACAGGTAGAATTTTTATGAAAGGGAGAAAGAAACCGTGGATAGTTAAAAACTCATGCAACCATCCAATGGCATTCGCCCTGTGCGTCAAGCTACTTAGGCACAAAGGTTGGAGTTTAAACGACAATCACAGCCAACACAAAAACTCTCTCCTTCCCCTCTGGGCCAGTTTGGACATTAATGGCGCCCTACTGTTTCTCGCCCAAAATTGGGTTTACAGGAGGCCATTGTCCTCAGCCGCAACCGGCTAGGCGAGAGGACTTGCTTTCGCGAATAATCATCTCTGCCCGAGCCCGAACAAAAGCCCGCTGGGGTTACCACTTCGGCCTCGTCCACATGCACAAAAGAACGTCGGTCACCTCGTTTTGACTTCTGCCCAGCTTACTTTGGCTTAATTTGAGCTGCTTCCTCCAGGGTGCCCTCCAGATTTCGGTAATTCAGCATGTTGGTTTTTTTTTTTCCACTGAGGGCAGAGGGCAGTTGGTCTTTTAAATCGTCGTGCTTTCATTGCGTGGATAATCACACCGGTCCAGCGTGGAGGAACGCAACTCCCCACACACACACACAAAAAAAAGACTCACACATTGGCAAGCGCCCAACTTTGCAGAAAGATGTCCGAATGGGCCAGGATGCTGCCCAGCTGTGACAGAGAAAAAGAGTTTTTCAAACTCGGCAACTCTTAAGAGACGCGCGGATGAAACGGCGTTTGAACGACGGGCGGATTTCATCTCCGACAGACCGGCCTGTTTTGAAAAATTGCGATGATTTGGGATTGATCTTTTTTATTTTTGGGAGAGAGAAAAACATCTGCATTTGAAGGAAAAACACATTCTGGGCTCAAGTTTGCTAAACCGCGTCTGTTCGCTTTTCCATGTCTTTCATTTTTTTTTTCCCCTGCCAGCACAAGCATTGAATTGCCATGTGTTCGACTATTTCAACAATCCCTTTCAAAGAGGAGCTTGAATTTCCTTGAGCAGGCTGCCCATGCTTTTCTTTGCAAGCCAATCCCTTTTTTCCAAAAATGCATATTCATAGCTTAAAGTTTCGGCTTTGAGGAGTCTACCCAAAAAAAAAAAGAGAGATTCTAAAATTAGCATGCCGTCTTCTTTCTCGGTTGCACCAAGTTTCAATTTGACGCTCAGGTATTCTTAAAAAGTTTTGAGAAATGGGGGAATTAGCCCATTGAACGGAAAACACCTATTTGGCAAAGTTTTGCAAACTTCAGGTCCAAAGGGGACCTTTTGGGTTTTATATTAGCAGATCAGGGGGATAACACTTCAATGTTTACGACCGCAATGGAGCCCAAAATTTATATTGCGGAGCGAAACTGTTGTTAAGTGGGTTTGTCCCCGTTTTACGACTTTCCTTGCCACGGTTGTTAAGTGAGTCACTGCGGTTGTTCGATTGGCAACACCGTCGTTAAATGTTACCGACAGATTAAGTGTATCTGGCTTCCCCATTGACTTTGCTCGTCAGGAGGTCGCCAACGGGGATCGCCTGGCCTCCGCGACGCTGCGTCCGTCATAAAGATGAGTCAGTTGCCAAGCGTCCCAATTCTGACCACGAGATCAACTCAACTTGCCACAACTCAATCAATGACCTTTCAAAGTTACAACGGCGCTGGGAAAAAAGTGACTTATGACCGTTTTTCACACTTAATGACCATGGCAACATCCCCATGATGCTGTGATTTACGTTTGGATGCTTGACAGGGGACTCACATTTACGACGTTCGCACTTTCCCCGGGGGTGTGTGTGTGTCACGTGATCCTCCTTTTGCGACCTTTCCGACGAGCGAAGTCCATGGGGAAGCAGGACTCACTTAACAACCGGCGGCAATTCACTTAAACAAAGGTGGCAAGAAAAGTCGTAAAATGGGGCAAAACTGACTTAACGCATTTCCCACGTAGCAGCATAAATTTTTGGGCTCCATTGTGGTTGTAAATTGAGGACTATCTGCGTATAGGAAGATTTATCCGAGGCTTAAAGAGAAAAGATGGTTCTTTTAAAAGTGTGGAAAAAAAATCTTAAAGCTGTCCTTATTGATTCTTTAATGCCCCGGCTTGCAATCTCAGCAAAAATGAGATCAAAGATTACAGAGTTAGGCTTGATCTTTCCTGATCACCTGTTTGCTTTCTGCTTCGAGGCTTTTGTAGCTAAAATGGCAGATATACAGACAGTCCTCGATTTAACGACCACGATGGAGCCCCAAGTTTCTGTTGCTAACCATCACAAATTGAGACCATAATTGCCAGATTGCAACTTGAGGTTTACCTGTATATAAGACTCCTTCCTTCTCCTGTTTTCCTTACGACAACAACAACCTCTTGAGGTGAGTTGGGCTGAGAGAGAGACTGATCAAGGGGACTCAGCTGCCTTTCATGCCTAAGCCAGAACTGGAACTCCCAATCTCCTGGTGATGGGCCCAAAGTCACCCAGCTTTCATGACTAAGGTAGGACTAGAATTCACCGTCTCCTGGTTTCTAGGTGGGTGCCTTCACCACTAGACCACACCGGCTCTGTGTATTGGATTTTAATTTGCCCCCCACCCCCAATTAAACAGTTTTTAATTGCTGGAGCCAGGACAAAAACGAAATTGAATTCCATCTCCTTTTATGTTCAAATGTAATTAGAATTAAGTGCGGTATTATTCCACACTGCGCATGCATTTAATTAATACTCTTTGCCTTCTGCTAACTTACACGTTGCAGCTGGGTAACAGTTTTTTGGTAGGGTCTGGAGGCCAGACACAAGGGTCTTTGGGGTAGGAGTGGTGAGGAAGATAGCAATTTTGCGGTTTTGAGTGACACACCTCCGCTTTAGAACAACTGCTGACTCCCTTGAACTTCTGGCTGCAGCTGGAATGAATGAACAAACAAAAAGGCCATCCTAAAAGAGGCATTTTTGGCTTCGGGATGGCGATGGTCACAAGAGAAGACAGCAGGCGGCCTTCTGAGAAAGGGTTGCACGGCGATTTTTGCAGAGTTTAACAGAATAACGGAATCGGAAGGGACCTTGGAGGTCTTCTATTCCAACCCCCTGCTCAAGGCAGCAGACCTTCTTACAGCCTCCCAGATAAATGGTTGTCCGTTCTATTCTTGAAAACCTCTAGCAATGAAGCACCCATAACTCTAGGAGGCAAGCTATTCCATGGATTAATTGTTGTCACTATCAAGAAATTTCTCCTTAGCTTTACGTTGGACCTCCCTTTGATAAATTTCCATCCATTGCTTCTTCTCCTGCTCTCAGATTCTTTGGAGAATAGCTTGACCCCCTCTTCTTTGTGGCAACCCTTGAGATATTGGAATACACTGCTATCCTGTCACCCCCTAGTCCTTCTTTTCATTAAACAAAACATACTCAATTCCTGCAACCGTTCTTCCTATGTTTTAGCCTCCAGTCCCTTGTAATTAAGGGTCAACTACACAACTCATATTAACTCTTGTTTGTTGTCAGTGGCCGTGACCTGCTTCTCAATCAACACAATCGCGTTGGGGAAGGCTTTTTGAGTGCTACATCGGCATGAATGCTTCTCCTTTCCCTCTGATTTTTTTCCCTCTTCTTAAAAACCTCCAGTGTTGGAGCATTTACAACTTCTGGAGGCAAGTTGTTCCACTGATGAATTGTTCTCACTGTCAGGAAATTCCTCCTTAGTTCTAAGTTGCTTCTCTCCTTGCTTAGTTTCCACCCGTTGCTTCCTGTCCTGCGTTCAGATGCTTTGGAGAATAAATCTGGAAAGCTTTTCAATGGCACGATCTATTCAGGCGCTGTCTTTTTTTCCGCCCTGTCGCTCAACAAATCTCCACCAGTCGCTTCCTTCCCCATCGTCGTCAATCCTGTGTGAGATGCCACCATCCCTAATCTTCCTCTTGTCTCCTTGATGTGTCGACTTTAGCTTTTCCACGGCGACACGAAAGGCTGCCTTTGGAGAATGAGTTTTTTAAGGGCGTGGATAATCCCATCAAGAAGTAAACAACGGCAGCGTGTTAATGCCATCAGACGGGGTCCTTCTGTCTAGAATTCGGAAGGATCTCAATAATAACAGCGTATCGTTGGGCAGCCTCATGACTTGGGTGTCAGGTTTTGATGTCATCTCAAATAAATTGCACTCCCAAACAATTAATCTTTGCTGAAATATTCCATTTATTTGAGTACGACAGATCTGGCCCCGACTTTGTCGTAGCCGATACTAACCCTCTGACCCCCAAACCCTTCCCTTTCCGTTCCCCAATTCTCATCTTCTCATTGGCCATCTTCCAAGTCAGTCTCCCCAGCTTCTGACCTCAACCCACAGGAATGTCCCCCCTCCCATCCCATCTCCTAAGGGATATTATCTACAGAGAAAATAAGTAGGTGAAAAGTCAAGCCTCGTCTCCTTTTTATGGCAGCATCAGAATGCTGACATCGGGTTTGAAGGGCATTGTTTTGGATTTACAGAAATAACAGGGTTGGAAGAGACTGACCGGCATCTAAGGAGAAATTTCCTGACTCTCAGGACAGGGAAGACTTGCCTCCAGAAGTTGTCAATGCTCCAACCCTGGAGGTTTTTAAGAAGAGATTGGACAGCCATTTGACTGAAAATGGTATAAGGCCGTGATGGTGAATCTATGGCACGCATGGGCACCCAAGCCGTCGCCCCAGCTCAGCTCCGCTGCACATGGCGTGGGCGCCTCCTGCCAGCCAGCTGGTCTTCGGGTGTGTGGGGGGCACACGTGCAGGGGGCCCACTCACATGTGTGGGGGGCGGGACGCGCGCGCTTTGGGTACTCGGTCCGGAAAAGGTTAGCCATCACTGGTGTAGGGTTTCCTGCCGGAGCAGAGGGCTGGACTAGAGGACCTCTAAGGTCCCTTCCAACTCTGTTATTCTATTCTATTCTATTCTATTCTATTCTATTCTATTCTATTCTATTCTATTCTATTCTATTCTATTCTATTCTATTCTATTCTACTCTACTCTACTCTACTCTACTCTACTCTACTCTACTTACTCTATTCCTATTATTTCTAATTCTATTTTGCTCTGCTCTGCTCTACTCTACTCTATATTCTACTCTGGTCTGGTCTGGTCTGGTCTGGTCTGGTCTGGTCTGGTCTGGTCTGGTCTAGTCTAGTCTAGTCTAGTCTAGTCTAGTCTACATTGCCTTCTTTCATTAGAACATAGAATCCTAGGGTAGAAAGGGACTTCGGAGGTCTTCTAGTCCAACCCCCTGCTTAGGCAGGAAACCCTACACCACTTCAGATAAATGGTTGTCCAATCTCTTCTTAAAAACTTCCAGTCTTGGAGCATTCACAACTTCTGGAGGCAAGTTGTTCCACTGATTAATTGTCCTGACTGTTAGGAAATTTCTCCTTAGTTCTAAATTGCTTCTCTCCTTGATGAATTTCCACCCATTGTTTCTTGTCCTGCCCTCAGGTGCTTTGGAGGATAGCTTGACTCCCTCTTCTTTGGGGCAGCCCCTGAGATATTGGAACATACTTCTATCACGTCTCCCCTGGTCTTTCTTTTCATCAAGCTAGACCTACCCAGTGTTGGATCTCTGTTTTACAAACCTCTACCCATGACCCCCCCCCTTTCCATCATTCTTAGTATTCACATTTAGAAGATGATTTCAATAAAAGCCAGGGCTTTTTTAAAAAAAGAAAAGAGGTATGTGGAAAAAGAGTTCTGTACCTTCCATATTGTTAGCTTCGTTCGGTTTTTTACATTCTTTCCAATTCTCCGTTCCCCTCCCAAGTTGGCTCTCAACTCCGCTCGCGAACCTGGAAAATCGAACAACAGATGGTGCTGTTAGGAATTAAAAGAATTCAAAGCGGGGCTCCATCAGCTGCCAAGATGAAGCACCCTTTTTCTTTCTGAAGGAAAGGAGCTCATTATCAAGAGTATTTAAGCCGAGGAGGTATTTAATCTTCCTTAATCATTTGCATTCTTGAGAAGGAGACCAGTGGCAGCTGTCACGCCCGGCCAAGGCCCGTGCAACTAATGACTTTGACGAATCTATTTTAATTCCGCTCATGCTGGGCGCAATCAAAACCGAAGCCCCCAAAAGTAAGAGGAATGTTTTTACAAGCCTCTTTATTTCTAATTAATTTGATGGCTTTCCGATCTCGCTTTCTGTTTCCCCCTTCCCTGCGTCCCGTGTTCGTGAAGGGAAAGAGAGAGAGAGAGAGAGAATTTTTTTTAATAAATTGGAGGCGAAATTCAAGAAGAAATATATTCTCTTTACGAATATGGTAGTGGGGCATTTTTGTCCCACAGTTTCATACTCTGTGTTATCCTGGAGCTTTTCCTTTTCCTGAAATGGTCAACAGGATACAAATGATTGCCTTTCTTTCTTTCTTCCTTCCTTCCTTCCTTCCTTCCTTCCTTCCTTCCTTCCTTCCTTCTCTTTCTCTTTCACTTCTCATCTGTCTGTCTGTCTCTGTATCTACTTATCTACCTACCTACCTACCTACCTATCTACTCTCTTTATCATTTGACTCACCTCTCTCTATCATCCCTCTCTCTCACTCATCTTTGTCATTCTCTCTTTCACTTCCTTTCTGTCTGTCTGTCCGTCTCTCTCTCTCTACTCTCTTTATCATCTGACTCATCTCCCTCTCATCCCTCTCTCACTCATCGTTGTCCTTCTTTCTCTTTTACTTCTCGTCTGCCTGCATCTCTCTCTCTCTCTCTTTCCTATCTATCTATCTATCTATCTATCTATCTATCATCTATCTGATTTATTTGCCTCCCATCTCATTTCGAAGCCACTCTGGTCGGTCTTAACACCATCTTGCTGTTGTTCAGCTGAGGATGGTAGAGTTTCGTCGAAGCCGTGTCAAACCTGCCGTAGGACGTACAGAGACGTTTCAGCACCTTCCGATGGCAGCAGAAAAGAAAGGGGAGCAGGGAGGGGTGGAGAGACCCATTAAGCACATTCCTGTTCTAAATCATATTTCTGTTGCCTACATCTAGATATCCTTAAATGCAATGCTGAGAGGGCTCTAATCCCTGCTAAGCGCTTTACGTCCTACCATATTTCAACGCATTCGTCAGAAGCCAGCTGCCTGTCAAGCTGTAGAATGTATTGGGCACTCCGTGGAGCGAAGAAGGAAGGGCGATTGGGTTACCGGTAATCCTCGACTTAATGACTACAACCGAGCCCAAAATTTCCGGTGCTAAGCGAGACACTTCCACGAATCCCTGCAGTTAACACCATTGTTAAGTGAATCCGCCTTCCCCATTGACTGGGGTTTGCGAGAAGGTCACAAAACGTGATTGCTTGCCCTCGGGATCCTGCAACTGTCGTCAGTAGGAATCGGTTGCCCATGGCGGCCAGAGATCCCCTTTTGCGACCTTCTCACAAGCCGAGTCAACGGCAAAGCCGGATTCACTAAAACCACTCGTGTTACTAACTACACAAGCACAGCGATCTCAACAGCTGTGGCAAGAGAGGTCATATAGGGGGACACTTCCGAAAAGTCTCGCTTAGCCACCGGAATTTGGGTATCAACGGTGTGTATGTGTCGTAAATTTGAGTACCCGCGTTTAAAACTCCACGACCGAGTCTTTTGCTGCACAACGCTTGATTTGACGTTGGATACCCCACCTTGTCAAAATGGGTGAAAACAAGGCGGTCCTGGTAAGACAGTGGATATCCATAGATCTACTTTGGCTGGGTTGATCCTCCTGAGAAGGGATTTCTCCCGTGAATTCCAAGAATGTCAAAAGAGTAGAGTTCCATGTGTGGAATAATTTTTTTTTTTTTAAAGGCGATACCGGCATATGTTTAACATTTATTCAACATTTGTCACTGGTTGGAAACCTTCCTTCCAGCTGTGATTAAACAGTCTCCCTCTTCTGCATTTCCAATCAGGCCTTAGAAATTTAGATAAATAGATTTATTGCTGAGAGTTAGGAAGGCATATATACAAAATATTTACATATACATACATGCATGCATGCATGCATACATACATACATACATACATACATACATACATATATATATATCACGTGAAGTGTTAATACCACTTTATAATGCCTTGGTAAGGCCACACTTGGAATATTGCATTCAGTTTTGGTCGCTACGATGAAAAAAAGATGTGGAGACTCTAGAAAGAGTGCAGAGAAGAGCAACAAAGAGGATTAGGGGACTGGAGGCTAAAACATATGAAGAACGGTTGCAGGAAGAGAAGGACTAGGGGAGACATGATAGCAGTCTTCCAATACCTCAGGGGCTGCCCCAAAGAAGAGGGAGTCAAGCTATTCTCCAAAGCACCTGAAGGCAGGAGAAGAAGCAATGGATGGAAGCTAATCAAGGAGAGAAGCAACTTAGAACTAAGGAGAAATTTCCTGACAGTGAGAACAATTAACCAGTGGAACAACTTGCCTGCAGAAGTTGTGAATGCTCCAACACTGGAAGTTTTTAAGAAGATGTTGGATAACCATTTGTCTGAACTGGTGTAGGATTTCCTGCCTAAGCAGGGGGTTGGACTAGAAGACCTCCAAGGTCCCTTCCAACTCTGGTTATTCTATTCTATTCTATTCTATTCTATTCTATTCTATTCTATTCTATTCTATTCTATTCTATTCTATTCTATTCTATTCTATTCTATTCTATTCTATTCTATTCTATTCCACTCCACTCCACTCCACTCCACATTCTATTCTATTCTATTCTATTCTATTCTATTCTATTCTATTCTATTCTATTCTATTCTACTCTACTCTACTCTACTCTACTCTACTCTACTCTACTCTACCCTACCCTACCCTACCCTACCCTACCCTACCCTACCCTACCCTACCCTACTCTACTCTACTCTCTATATATGAAGGTATTCTCATTCAGATAGCACCCTACCGGCCTACCCTCTGAGTAACCCCTAAGCTTTTTATATTAATTTCTGTGTCTTTCATATGAAACCTGAAATAAACGCCTATGAAATAATAATGTGGGCTGGGAAGATTGGGGGTGCTGTTAACTCGGATTTTATCTTTACTCGTTGCGGCTTCCACCATTCCAACCGAGAGACTCTGGCCGAGAGTAAAATAACACATTGTAAAAAAAAAAGAAAAATCCAAGTTAAACTTAACAACGGTTAATACCTTGTCTGTGTCAGGCTCCTCTCTGATCTTTCAGCGATAAAATCTGACCCGAAATGGGCAGCTTTTTAAACGATTCTTGGAAATGCTCAGATAAAAATAAGAATATCGGCAAGTTGTCTCGATCAAAGTCAACGTTGTCTGAAGCAGTCTTTTTTTGCCGATGCCTCTGGCCTCCCGTCGTTCATCCTGGGCAGTTCTGCATAGTAAGTCCTTGACGTATGACAATTTGCTTAGTGACCAACATTATAAGGGATTCCTCCGGGACTACTTAGAACTCGAATTCGAAGTTCTATCATCATCTTCTTCCTTCTCCTTATTCTTCCTTTTCTCCTCCTCCTCTTTCTCCTCTTCTTCTTCCTCTTTGTCTTCCTCTTCTTCTCAACCTCCTCCTCCTTATTCTTCCTTTTCTCCTCCTCCTCTTCCTCCTCCTCCCAATCCCATCTTCTTCTTTTCTTTCTTTATCATCATCATCTTCTTCCTCCTCCTCCTCTTTTTCTTCTCCTTTCCACTCTCTCCTTTTCCTCCTCCTTTTCCTCCTCCTCTTCTTCCTTTTCTCCTCTTCATCCTCCTCTTCCTCTCCTCCTCCTCCTCCTTTTTTCCCTCCTCCTCCCATCTTCTTCTTTTCCTTCTCCTCTGTCATCTTCTTCCTCCTCCTCTTTTTCTTCCTTTTCTTCTCCTCTTCATCCTTTTTCTCCCTATTCCTCCTCCCTTTTTCCTTCCTTCCTCCTCCTCCTCTTCCTCCCCCCACTCTTCCTCCCTTCTGGTCCTGATATTTCCTGAATGCTGCCTGACTTTCATGACCCAATAAACGGCACACCCTTATGATCTGGCTCCCCCACCCTCCCGGCCCCCAAACTGGCTTATTCCCCCCCTCCCAAACTTTTATTTTAAGACTGACCGGATCGGGGTGCCTGCGGGGCATAAAATGAGATTTAAATTGCCCTTTCCAGCTAAGATCTTCTCTTCCCTTTTCCCATTAAAGGCTCCGATAATATATACAATTTCATTTCCATTCAGGTTGGCTTGTATCTGTTAGCAGTACATTGCTGCCGTCCGCGAGATCTGTACTCTTTTATTATTAATAAAATAGCAGAGCGAGCCGAGAAAGCATCTCGCAGTTTAGGATAGATGATTAGGAGCTTCAGTTGCCTTGTGGGAAAGCCTCGGATTGAAATGGAAGAGGATATAAAAATTCTAACGGCACCTGCTACGTTTGGACAGGGGCCTTTTCTGAAAAAAAAAAAAAATACCTGTAATTTGAAGCAGAAAGGTATTTTAAAAACCGTGCGTCTTTCCCTTCCCCGTTGCCCATTATTAAAATTATGGCGTCACCTTTGCATGGTTGATTTAAATATGTTTTCTGTAGATAGGCTGGCACAGCGAGCGAATTCCAAATGTACTTATCGTTGGCTCGTTGAATAAAGCACAATAAACTGGATTCATTCCACGTTCAAAACCCTAGATATCAGAATACATTCTCCTCCTCCTCCTTTCTTCTTTCTTTGTCTTGTTGATTCTTCCTCTTCTTCTTCTTCTTCTTCTTCTTCTTCTTCTTCTTCTTCCTCTTCCTCTTCCTCTTCCTCTTCCTCTTCCTCCTCCTCCTCCTCCTCTTCTTCTTCTTCCTCCTTCTCCTCCTCCTCCTCTTCCTCCTCTTCCTCATCCTCCTCCCCCCCCCCCTCTTCTGGCACTGATGATGTTACCTAGTTGGGTCATGAAATATCTGCAAGAAAACTACCAAGCTCAGAGAGCACCAAGGAGCCCACAGTCCTTTTTCTCCTCCTCCTCCTTGTCTCCCATCTAACCCTGATGATGTTACCTAGTTGGGTCGTGAAACGTCTGCAAGAAAACCACCAAACTCAGAGAGCACCAAGAACCCCACAGCCCTTTTCCTCCTCCTCCTCCTCCTCCTCCTCCTCCACTACAAACTCCATTCCCTTCTAGCACTGATGATGTTACCAAGTTGGGTCATGAAACGTCTGCAAGAAAACCACCAAGCTCAGAGAGCACCAAGGACCCCACAGCCCTTTTCTTCCTCCTCCTCTTCCTCCTCTTCCTTCTCCTCCCCCTCCCACAAATGCTTGCAACTCCAAGAGTGCAGTGTACCTTGAAAGAACAACCGAGAACCATTCCGATTACTTCCTACCCCGCCAGCATTCCCCCCCCCCCTCAAACTAAGCAAATCGTATCGTTTTTGCTCTCCGGTGCCACCTTTTCTCCCTCCCTCCCCCCCCCCCCCTAAATATTTATTCTACTGAATAAATTCTACTGAAGGGGCAAAGAAGAAATTATCACCACTCCTAAAGAAACATGACAAGACGGGTTGGAAAAGAACATCTACCCGAGGCCGCATTTCCGCCTGTTAATCGTTGACAGTTTATCGCAGGTTCCCCCTCCCTTATTATTATTATTTTTTTTAATTTCAACTTTTGCTGCAATCATTAAATCGTGGTGGTTTTTTGGATTTTTTTTTTTTTTTTTTTTACAATAGCAGATGCCATTCCTCCCACACCTCAATTAATTTGCAAAAACGCGCTTAGGATCCCTGGATAATGAAATGCCGAACGCTTTCTAGTGGCAAAGCCGTGAGGAGAGAAGAAGGCAGAGTGGGAGGGGGGGAAAGAGAGAGTGTAGGCGACCCGGGAAAATATGCGCGGCCACCTGATCGATGCCAATGGGGACGGGCAGCCACGCGCATCGTGGTCAGTCGCGGAGAGCCCCTGCCCAATGAATTCATTTAGAAACATTTAAAAAAAACAACAACAACCCCACAGCAGAAAAAAAAACCTAGTGGCCCATCTTCTGAGTTTGTTTTTGGTTTTCTTTATCATTTGTTTATTGTTTCACTAGCTGGACGCCCATGCTTTGCTACGAAACTAGGTGCTCGGGCTTGATAAATTGACACTTGCAGCCTGAAACTTAATGTAGAATATGTAACTCCGTAGCATCAGAGGGCATTAATATAATGCAACTGGCAGTTGGAACAGAGTGGGAAGGGGAGCAGAATGTCCCAGCCCGCAGCATCCATCGGTATTCATCTGGCTAGCATCCTGTCAGTGTGTGAGAGAGTTGAGGGGTGTTTGGAAACTCAAACCGCATTTGCTGTGTGAGCAAGAAGGAGACAGGAAGGAGGCTGGGCGTGGCTTAGCTCAACGATAGTAAAGCTGCTTGCTGCTGTGAAAGTAAAACTGAAAGTGAAACTCCTCTCCTCTGCTTGTGTTTTGCATTTGGAACAGATTTCTTTTAATGTGGGGAGGGGGAGTAGAACTCTTTAGAATCAGAGTGTGAATTTTCTGGAGGAATTTTCTGGAGGCCAGCAAGAAGGAAACCTTCAGGTGTAGGCAGGAGAAAATGATGAGGACCCTCAGCCCAAGCCAAGCCGAGAGGAGGAGGGGGACAGACCATAATCTGCTTTAAAAAAAACAAAACACAAAATCCCAGAGGCACTCTTGTTTTTGCACCAAAAATAGATTGGCTTTGGGGTTTGTAGCTTCTTATTAAAACATCTGGACAGGTTTGGCAAAGATGTTGATTTAATTGACGGTGGGGAATTGCTTCTTAATTAATTTTTTTCATCTTCGGTAATGGCTCTTTCCTTCCTTCCTTCTTTCTTCCTTTCCTCCTTCCTTCCTTCTTCTTTTTTCTTTTTCTTTCCTTCCTTCCTTCTTTCCTTCCTTCCTCCCTCCCTCCCTCCCTTCTTTCCTTCTTCCTTTCCTTCTTCCTTCCTTTCCTCTTTCTTTCTTTCGTTCTTCCTTCTTTTCTTTCTTTCTTTCTTTCTTTCTTTCTTTCTTTCTTTCTTTCTTTTTCTCACGTCTTGTTTCACATCGAGAATATTATGGATTCCGTAAATAGTTTTGAAATGGCAGTTGGTGATATATGGGTCTCTTTAGCACTTCTTTGATTTATGTCCTCTGCGGTGGTCTTGGTGGTGAAAAATAAAGCAAGAGAAGCGAATTATAAAGAGCTGGGGGTCCATGTCACTTTCCCCCCCCCAGCCCTCTTTAAAACCTGTTATTTTACTTTATTTTATTTTTTCAATCCGACTTGATGGATTTTTATTTTATTTTGTTTTTTTTTTTTAAAGCAAAAAAAAAAAATCGCTCGTTTTAACGCTTTGAAGAGCTTTAATGGGTCGGTGCTAAATTTAGAGCTGTTTCCGGCAGAGAATTCTGCGAGGCAAACGGTATCCTGGAATTGGATAATGCTGAGACGGCTAAAAGAGAGGAATAAGAGTGATCCCACCCCAGTTTTCAGCAGCCTCCTGAGTTTTCCCTGCGCTGGGTCTGATCAAAGGTTGTCCTGTTTCCATCCAAGCCATCCTCGGCTTACCAACAATTCATTCAGCGATCGTTCAGAGTTGTACCCTCGCTGAAAAAAAGCCACTTAAGAGTTGTTTGACACACTTATAATTATCACAGCACCTCCTAGGCTCTCGTGATCGAAATCAGATGCTTGGCAACGGATTCATATTTACGACAAACGCCCCGTCTCCGTGTGTCACGTGATTCCCCCTTCTGACAAGCAAAGTCAGCGGGGAAAACCGTGTGGCTAAATTAAGATTCACTTGACAACCGAGCCAAGAAAGGTCCCCCGATAGGGGGGAAACTCGCTTAACAACCATCTCGCTTAACGACAGAAATTTTGGGGCTCGATTGTGGTCGTAAGGCGAGGATGGCTTGGGATGCCGGCATCCTTTTTAGAGAGTCGTTGAGGCCACTTGGAGGTTTATCTGTGTCCTAAGGATCACTGCAGGTGATCCTTGAGTGGCCTCAACGACCCGCTAAAAGGATGCAAATGATCAGCTGCCTGCAAGGAGTATAAATCCTTCCGTTCCCCACCATCCGGTCAGAGCTGAAGAAGCTTCTCGGATGAGAAGGGAAACGTCCTCAAAGAAAAACCATGAAAGTCCAGTTGCCTCCTGAAAAAAACACCTTTGGGATTGTCCAACATCATCTTAAAAGCTTCCAGTGTTGGACCACTTGCAACCTCTGGAGGCCAATTCTTCCACTGATTAATTGTTCTCACTATCAGGAAATTCCTCCTTCGTTCTAAGTTGCTTCTCTCCTTGATGAGTTTCCACCCATTGCTTCTTGTCCTGCCCTCAGGGGCTTTGGAGAATAGCTTGACTCCCTCTTCTTTGTGGAAGCCCCTGAGATATTGGAACATACTTCTATCACGTCTCCCCTAGTCCTTCTCTTCACTAGACTAGACATACCCATTTCTTGCAACTTTTCATCATCATCATCATCATCATCATCATCATCATCATCATTAGCCTTCAGTCTCCTAACCCTCTTCGTTGTGCTTCTCTGGACTTCCTTGTTTTTCTTTGAAGACCTTTTGCTTCTCTTCCCAGAAGCTTCTCCAGCGCTGACTGGATGGTGGGGAAATGGAAGGATTCAGTTCAGCGCTGACGAAGCTTCTGGGATGCGTCTTCCAAAGCAAAACAAATTAAGTCTCCTTTACCACAGATCATTTTCCGCAAAAGCGCTTTTTCGGGAGGCAGCTGGACTTTCTTTTATTTTTCTTTGAAGACATTTCACTTCCCTTTCAAGAAGCTTCTTCGGCTCTGATGGTGGGAAACGGAAGGATTCAGTCAGAGCCGAAGAAGCTTCTCGGGTGAGTAGCGAAACGTCTTCAAAGAAAAACCAGAAAGTCCAATGGCCTCTGGAAAAAAGGCAACCATGACCCATCTCTCCATAAACACAGGACAGTTTCTCATTCAATTTTATTCAATTTTAACCAGATTCTCAGCTTGGCAGAGAGGCATTTTTTTCCCGTCCTCTGTTCCCAAGCAACCGTGTTATTTATTTTGCCCCAAAACGCCGCCTTTCCTTTTAGCTATTTTTCGACTGGTTGATTGACAGTGGAAAAAGTGAACATGAGGTTGGCGGAGTAACAGGGTTACAGATGCTCAGAGGACGGGGAAGACAACTCTCTGGCAACGACATGCGTTGCAAAAACCTCTGCCTTGCTTAACCACGGAAATTCTGGCCACTTTCGTGGTCGTAAGCCGAGGAGTGCCTGTCATCTGCAGATTTTTCACTAGGGTTTCAAGATTATTATTTTTTTTTAATTTTAAATCTTACACAAATGGATCTTGATTTATTAACACTCCTACCACACTCTTCAGTACCCTGCTTCTCTCTGTTTGCAATTTGGTTGGTTACCCACTTTTTGCAACATCCTCTAAACAAAAAAATGTTGATTATCGCAATATATATATATCTATATCTATATCTGCAGATATTGCTGTTCTTCCCTCAGCAGGTGTTTCCGTCCACGACTCTTATTTTGTTTTCCAGTGTCGCAGTTGCACAACTGTCCCTGTGATCTCACGGGACAATAATTTTTAATTTTATTACCATTGTCACCCTGGACGAACTACAGTTCTTGTGACCTGCGCCTTAAACCATTTCCCAGCCAATCCAAAGGGGCAATATTTTGCTGAGTGAAAATGTAACTTGTAATAAAAAACGACGTGAAAAGATGATTCGTTAAGGAAACTTTGCAGCAAGGGCAGCCACATTTTCAAGCCCTGGGGTCTTCCCACCTAAAAATAAACATGAAAAAATGTTTTAAAACAAAACAAAACTCAAAGAAATTGGCAAATTCTTTGTATTTTGTGAGATTGAGCGGTTCTCCCTTATTAGACGTTAAATCTTGCAAGAGATTCTGATGTGAAGTTCCTAATCCTTACAAGATTTTGACATTATCAAGAGTTGGGCACTTTTCAAAACTGTCCTAAAGGTGTCCCAAAGGTACTTTTTCAAGAGGGTTTGGGGTGGTGGTGAAATGCCCCCCCCCCATCCTTCTCCAGCGGAGAAGAACTCGACTTTTATTAAGAACGCGATAGGGCCCTCTGGACCGCGTGATGCATCAGCTGCTGAAATGCGAACGAGGTTACGAAGCAGCGCCGCGGCTGATTTTGCTCTTTTGTTGTTGTTTTAAACATCGGTTTCAAAAAAAAAAAAAAAAGGATGGTTTGGAGGTTTTGTTTCTATTTTTATCCTGCAGGTGTTGGGCGCGATGAGATGATATGCCGGGTGCAAATAGGACGCGATTAATTGGAATTGCTGGTGTGATTTTTGATCATTCTTTTGTTTTGGCTTCTCAGTCTGAAAGGTGGAGAGCATTTGCACAAATATTACTGTGTAATTACCATAAGTGTCTTTCTTGAGATGTGTCTGTTTGTGGTTTAGTCCTGCGCAAGAATCCACACTCCCTGGCACTGAGGATGTCACCTAGTTGGGTAATAAAACGTCTGCAAGAAAGCAACCCAGCTCAGATAGCACCAAGGACCTCTTCCATTCCTTACACCTCACTCCCTTTTAGCACTGATAATGTTACCTAGTTGGGTGATGAAATGTCTGGAAGAAAATATCCAAGCTCACACCTACTTTATATAAACAGGGAGCAAGCCACACTCCCTACTAGCACTGATGATGGTACCTAGTTGGGTCATGAGTCTTCGGAGAGGGGCGGCATATAAATTGAATAATTTAAATTAAATTAAATTAAATTAAATTAAATTATTAAATTAAATTAAATTATTAATTAAATTAAATGAAACGTCTGCAAGAAAACAACGAAGCTCAGAGCTAGTGTATATATATGGGGATCAAGCCATACTCAATAGCACTGATGATGTTCCCTAGTTGGGTCATGAAACATCTGCAAACAACCAAACTCAGGGAGCACCGAGGACTTCAGATTAACCACAAACACTGAGTTTTCATTTTTTTTAAAAATTCCAGTCAACATCTGTACGTACCAACCAGCCTTCCTTTCATCGTCTCCTATTCTGGCATTCCCTCTTAAGCCATCTTCCCTGAGCACTTGTATGCCTATGACTAATCACGACCCATTACTTTAATGGCCCAGTTATTTTCCTCCCTCTGCTCCCCAGCTCCAAATTGTAACTGCAAATGTGTAATCCGCCCATTATCTTAATTGGGCTTCCGATTATTTGGCACGTATGGTTAAGAAACCGGGACCAGTTAATTTATCATCTTTGGATTGGTCCGAGGAGCCAGTTCCAAGTCCCTTAAATGAGGAGGCGCTTTTGGTGGGATATGTGCTGACCCTCAGGATTGATTTTCTCCAAATTTGGAAGTAAGACGTCTTTGGGGGTGTTTCTGTGCGCTTAAATACTTGGCCCCAAAAAAAAGAGGAATGAGGAGAGAACAAGTTAGTAACTCTCTCCAAGGCTTCTAAATCACTGACTGAGAATCGAGATTAGCCAAAAGAACATGCATTTCCACAAATTAGTTTGTCCCTTAGTTTATGGCCATTCTTCCCCCCCCCCAAAAAAACAAAAAAAAGGAGACTCGGTGGAATGAGTGTGAGAAACAGTTGAAAACCACTTTTTTCAGTGCTGTTTTAACAGTGTTGTGGCGGGAAATGGGCGGTTCAGAAATAGAAAATATAAATACAGAAATTAAAAAAAAAACAAATTTAGAACAGTCACTTATATGA
The DNA here is from genome assembly GCA_022577455.1 of Arizona elegans. NCBI lineage: Eukaryota > Metazoa > Chordata > Lepidosauria > Squamata > Colubridae > Arizona > Arizona elegans. The sequence continues at coordinate 2,348,519 of JAKOOJ010000034.1, read as the reverse complement.
CTGATTGTAAGAACTGGTAGCCATCTCTACCACTGCCTCTCCAGTGTGAGCTCTGGAGCAGGTCCTGAATTACCTTGGATGGATGGATGGATGGATGGATGGATGGATAGATAGATAGATAGATAGATAGATAAGAGATAGGTAGATATATAGACAAATAGATCTAGATAGATAGATGATAGATAGGTAGGTAGGTAGGTAGGTAGGTAGACAGACAGATCAATAGACAGAGAGATATAGATAAGTAGATAGACAAGTAGATATATATATTTGTTTTCTGAGGTTTTCGCGGGTGTTTGTATGTAGGTCTTTGGTTATACGCGAGAGAAAACCCGAATAACCACTGGGCCAAAGTAGCTATCCTACTGTTATAGCACAATCTTTCCAATACAGACTGTTGTTGCTATTACCAAAGTACCCCCTGATTCTTTCCTAGAATTTTGTCCCATCAAACTCATGAGCATTTGTCATTTGTATTCCTATTTCCAGCTGCAGTATCACACCGGCCTGGCCTCTGGTCTTCTGAATCAGCAGTCTTTGAAGAGGTCAGCGAATCAAATGGGGGTTTCCGCCAAGCGAAGGCCAAAGGCTCAGCCCACCACCTTGGTGTTACCACCTCAGTAAGTGTCCAGCGTGTGCATGTGTGAAAGGCACTCGAATGAAATCTGGTTTACAAAAGGAATCCTGGTTTTTGTGGGTCAGAAGTACCTGGCGGCTTTCGTGCCTAAGGCAGGACTAGAATTCACAGCCCCCTGGTGATTGCTGCAAAGTCACCCAGCTGGCTTTCTAAGGCAAGACTAGAACTCACCGTCTCCTGGTGATTGGCCCAAAGTCACCTAGCTGGCTTTCGTGGCTAAGGCAAGACTAGAACTCACCATCTCCTGGCGATTGCTGCAAAGTCACCCAGCTGGCTTTCATGGCTAAGGCAGGACTAGAAGTCACCGTCTCCTGGTGATTGGCCCAAAGTCACCCAGCCGACTTTCGTGACTAAGGCTGGGTTAGAATTCACAATTTGCCAGTTTCTAGCCTGTTGCCTTTATCATTAGACCAAACTTAGCGTGGTGCAATGTGGGAATTGGATCAACCTGTTGGGGGGCTACGCTGTTAATGGAGGGTCCTGCTGCATCTTTGCAAAGTATGGAGCCACTCTCTGGAAGTAGTTGAGATGGGCAGAGAAGAGCGAGGGCATCCAAGGACATCGTATCCATTTCTCTTCAGCTTTTATTCCACCTAGCTGCCATCACTTGCAGACTGACGAATTGTCATAGGTGTGGGTATGCCATGGGTTTGTGTGTGTGAGAGAGAGAATTTTGCAGCTGTCCTTGCCACCCAACAAAGCCAGCTCCGTGCTTTGTTAGCAAGTTTCCCTCCGTCTCTCCGATTTGCTCATTATTCTCCATCAGGCTGACAAGAAAAATGGAACGAAGGCTGAAATTAAATAATTGCTTAAAACTCCGAGATGAGCTGCTCGTCCCCCCGGACTTCCCTACCGGGTGAGGAAATAGGTTTTGCCTCGTTGAGAATCCTCCAGTCGGGACGTGATTTAACAAGGAGACTTCGGCACTTTTTTTTGGGTGGGGGGGCGGGGCGGGCAGAGAACGAGAGACCGGGAGAAGAGGGAATAAGAGGAAAATTTTGTGGAATTGCTTTTCAGTTTCTCGCCTCGTCTTCGGAGATTTTGGGAGTGCTGTGGGACGTCCGTGATTAGATCTTGAAATTTGACAGCCCACATAACCAGGTTTCAACATAGTTTGAAAACAAGGGGGGAGTTGGGCAAGTGCTGCACCCATTTTATGGTTGAACAATGCAATCCAGACAAGCGGATTTTCCAAATCTCTGGTTAGCCCCTTCCCTGTTTTGTTTTGTTTTTTTTAATTATGATCAAACTTCTATGCTGAGTATCTCGACGAGGCAACTATAATGAAAACATGATAGAAATCATTAAAAAATAAGAGGGGGGGAGGGAGGGAGAGGGAGGGGGTGCCATGAATGAGAGAGGTGACATAAATGGATTGTTGGGGGCTGGATGGATGGCTGGATGGATGGTTGGATGGGTGGGTGGGTAGATAGATAAAAAGATAGACAGGTGAGTGGGATGGATGAATGGATAGATGGATGAAAAGAGAGAGATGTGCCATGAACGAGAGATGTGTCATAAATGGATGGATGGGTGGGTAGTTTGATAAATAGATAGATTACATGTGTAGTGTCTGTGAGAGAGAGATGATAGATAGATAGATAGATAGATAGATAGATAGATAGATAGATAGATAGATAGATAGAATTGGTGTGATGTACCAACAGACAGACAGAGGGAGGGAGAGATGGATGGATGGATGGATGAGTTAGTGGGTGGATCGATAGATTAGATGTGTGTGTGAGAGAGATGGATAGATGGGTGGATGGATGGATGGATGGTATTGGTGTGACGGATTGACAGAGACAGAGGGAGGGAGGGAGGGAGGGAGGGATAGATACCTCAATTCTGGACTTAAAATATATTTATGAACTTATTTAATCAATTTATATAGCCAGTAAAGGCTTTATTTATGAAAGGCAAAATGGAGTTTCCACTGGAATCAGCACCGTTCAAACCTCCACACAGTCAGCTGTGTTTCAATGTCATTCCTTGAATTGGGCTGAGATTCCCCCCTCCCTCCTTTCTTTGCTCTTTTCTTCTCTCTTTTTCTCTCCTGCAAAAAAACCAAACCCTCAAAGGGCTGCGACTCTTCCCTCTCTTTACTGTCTCCAGAGTTGAGAGTTGGGAACAGCTTCTCCTTCAGATGGTAAAAGCGTTTAGAATCCAAATTCAGTGGAGAATAGATCCATCCTGTTTGGCTCTTTGTTTTATGTCGCTTTCCACCTTGAGCTGATAGCCTTCCACTTAATCACATTTTTTTTTTAGTCATTCTGATCGGTTTTATATGCAACGATCACTCTTGGATTCCAATAACTCTCTCTGAGTGGAGCCAAATTTTAGTCATGTAATATGCAAGACGTGCAGCCGTTAGATTGACATGCTTAATTAATTTCTCAACTAATGCTCGTTTTATGTCTGCAATGTGTCATTGGCCGTAATAAAGAATCTCTCTGAGCTTTTTCATGGTCATATCAACCTGAAGTAGATTAATCTATACTTGTTAGCACTCTTCTTTCTTTCTTTCTTTCTTTCTTTCTTTCTTTCTTTCTTTCTTTCTTTCTTTCTTTCTTTCTTTCTTTCTTTCTTTCTTTCTTTCTTTCTTTTTGGCAAAGTACAGCTGAGCCTGTCGGTACAAAACTGGAGAATTTCTTCTGCATGGATATATGGATAGACAGATGGAAGATAGATAGATAGGTAGATAGACGGATGGACAGATGGACGGACAGACAGACAGACAGATAGATGATGGATGGATAGATAGATAGATAGATAGATGAGATACTGTAGATGGATGGATGGATAGATGATAGATAGATAGGATAGATAGAAGATAGATAGATAGATAGGATAGATGGATGGATAGATAGGATGTTGGTGGGTGGATGGAAGGATCGAAGGGAAGGATAGAGTTAGACAGACAGATATGATACAGATAGATTTTGCAAATAGATAGAAGGGATTAATGGATGGATGGATGGATCTTAATGTATAGACAAAATTGGTCCTGTATCCAGCCTTTTGTTGTCTTCCTCTATCCCTAGAACTTTGTAGGAATTTTGTACAATCCTAACTGTGGGCACAAACAAAGACTTGCCGTAGCAAAAAAAAGTCGCAAATAATATCTGACAAAGTAAAGATTTCTATTCCGGAGAGACCAAAGAAAGCTAAACTTCGAGTAATAACTTCAACTCTTCTACATGTCTTTACTACAGTACTGATTTTGGCTTTTCTCTCTTTCTTTCTCTCGCACTCACAGAACCCTTCTAGCAAACGCCGCTTTAAGTAACAATATTCATTAAGCACCTCTGAGATAATATGCAATAAAAGAATAATCCACAGGCCTAGGTCTCGGCTTCTCCCTGGAAGAGTTAATATAATTAAAGATTAAAATACTGTGTGCTTTTTTCGAGACGGAGATCCCATTTTTATACAAAAGGGGAATTGCATTAATAAGGAAGAGATCATTTTCCAATAACATGCGGGGTATGAAAGGAGATGTTTTCGATATCCTGCTCGTGCGGCTTATCTTGCTGTTCCTCGCATGATTGTATTTTCGGGACATTAAATTAGCAAGTGCAAAAAATAACCGAATTGATTTTGGAAGAACGATACAAGTTGGGGGGCCTACCTCTGTGTCTATATCAAGGATGTCAAACTCGAGGGCTGCGGGCTTGAAGAAAATGAAGGTACTTAAATTTCGCCCGCGGGCCTGCTCTGGAAACAGAAAAGGACCGGCTCGCGGTGCCTCTGCTAGCAAAAACGGAGTTTGGGAAGGCCACACGCGGAGCCTCGATGAGTGACGTTGGGCTGGCCACACCCCTTTCCCCCCCCCCAGGTCAAACACAACCCATTTTGACTCTACATCTGAAGGCTGATGGACAGCCCAGGCTCTCTCTCTCTCCCTCTCTCTCTCTCTCTCTCTCTCTCTCTCTCTCTCTCTCTGACAGCTCCATTCCCTCTTCTCCCTCGCACCTCTCAGGTTGCCTTGATGCTGACCCTGACTCCCACACCTCCTCCTCCTCTTCCTCTGATTCGGCTGCTGGAGGGGCTGGCAGCCGACAGGCCACAACAGGGTGCCATCCGAGTGTGAATCACAAGAGCGGGCTCCTTCAAAGAAAATGGCACTTTTCTGCTAGCCAGGGAGCATTCAAAATTCATGGGGCATCAGGAACGTGGAAGGAATCCCTCCTTCCGCCCTTCATTTTAAAATCCCTTTTTGGGAAGGTGATCTGCTCACTGTCAGCTCTTCCTGATAAGTGCAGGGTGATGTACGACTCCGTGCTCCTTGCCATTTCGCCCTGTAGGTACAATTTCAGGAAGAGAAAGTCAGAGTGCAAGCATCATCTTGATACAGCAAACTTAGATGGAGCCTTTAAGTCTGGGTCCAGTTTGACTCTTTAAATCATCATTCTGCTCATCCTCAGCTAAGTGCGGTTACATCTAGGCCTTAGTACAGGTAGATTTCTGGACTTAACAACCAGGGGTGAAATGCTACCGGTTCGGACCGGTTCACCCAAACTGGTAGTAATAAACGCTACAAGTTCAGGCGAACCGGTATTTCCAAATTCTGGCAGCTGTTCTCATACGTGCACTAGGAACAGGCTCCTCCTGTTCCTCTGCCTCTCTACTGTCAGCCTCTGGAGGCTCCAGAGTCCGCACATCATTCCCCAATGGCCCTGGCCCCATCTCTGCCTCTGATGCAGAGCCCTCCTCGGGGCCTTCCCCAGCCTCCAGGACTGGCCCATGTTCTTCCTCAGCCTCATCGCTGTCCGACTCCGCTGCCAGCTCCGCAGGCTGCTGGCAGACCCCAACAGATGGTTGCAGTGTCCTGGGGTCCCCTTTTGTGACCTCCTGACGAGCAGAGACAAGCAATGAGGAAGCCAGATTCACTTAACAACCGTGTGACTAACTTAACAACTAATGGAGGAAGAGCCGGTGCCTTGGGAACCAACTGATAAGGGCACGGGGAGCCTGCAGCTGCATAACAGGCAGAGGACGAAACCGAGGAAGGATCCACCCTAACTGAAATTAGGCTGCAAAAAGAGACAGCGATCAGACTTGCCAGATTCTGTTATATCTTCCCTGACTTCTTTGCTCCCCTGAAGTTTCTTGTCTTTTCTCTCCAAATGTCAAGAAAACCACATTGCCAGTTGTTAGGGATTGGAAGCGATTGGGCAGGCCGTCAACACCCCAAGTTTAAGACAGCTGCGATTAAATCTTGATTGAGTTCTAGAGATCTCTGGGAGATCGTAAGCTTATGCACTTTGCTCTTTTTTGTAAAAAAAGAAAAGAAAAGAAAAGAAAGGGATTTTGGACACTTAAGCAATAACCGTTGACGTCCAAAGGAGCGCAGATTACTTTTTCAATAAAGACCACCTCTTCCCCGGCCGCCTTTAAAGTCGTTGCTACATAATTTTCTGCAGAGGATGCATTAAGTAACCCAACAGCTTGGGTATCAGCCAAGCAATGTTTTCACACGCTGAATTCTAACTGCAATTTTAAAGGAGAGTGAGTTAGTATAATGGCTTGGTGGAATGAATCTGGATTCGGGGAAGTTCTGCCAAGCTTTCTAATCAGATTTGCAACGGTACTCCGAATTCAGCACCTTCGGAGAGATTTGAGTTGTTAGAGACGTAATTGATCACCTGTTAAGGGTTCAAGTTGCATCTAGTGGCAGCAGCTACTGGTAGTAGGTACATGCCGGGCGCGAAAGACCAAGGCGACACATTAAATTCCAGTTAAATTGATTTCTTTCTCCTGCTTACGTAGTTAGCACTACGGTCAGCACTGTTTGGGGGCTAGATAAAGGTAAAGAGAATTCAAGAGGGGTTGGACTTTCTTTGCTTGTGGCTATGTAGGGATTCCAGGTTGATTCCCCTTTTGACTCTGCCCTCAGGCTCTGCCGGTCCTCTACTACAGGAGGTGAGCTTGGGAGAATGGGTTAGAGAATCATACTAGAATAATCAGGCAGTTTCAAGTAACTGTGAGAGGGATCTCGGAGTCTTAGTGGACAACTAATTAAATATGAGCCAACTAGGCAATCCTAAATTGCATTAACAGAGGGATATAATCAGTGGAGGTACTACTACCACTCTATAAAGCTTTGGCAAGACCACACCTAGAATCCTGCATCCAGTTTTGGTCACCACACTATAAAACAGATGTTGAGACTCTAGAAAGAGTGCGGAGAAGAGCAACCAAGATGATTAAAGGACTGGAGGCTAAACAGACGATGAACGGTTGCAGGAACTGGGCATGGCTAGTCTAGTGAAGAGAAAGACTAGGGGAGACATGATAGCAGTACTCCAATATTTGAGGGGCTGCCACAGAGAGGAGGAAGGGTGGGGGCAAGCTATTCTCCAAAGCACCCAAAGGCCAGACAAGGATTAATGGATGGAAACTGACCAAGGAGAGATTCAACCTGGAAATAAGGAGAAACTTTCTGACAGTGAGAACAATCAACCCATGGAACAGAAGTTGCCTTCAGAAGTTGTGGGAGCTTCACCACTGGAAGTTCTTTCAAGAAACTGGACTGCCATCTGTCAGAAATGGTGTAGGGTCTCCTGCTTGGGCGGGAGACCCTTGTAGATGACCTACAAGGTCCCTTCAATCCTTGGGATAATTATGGTGCGAATTTACCAGACTCCACAGGGGTGTGATAAGTAGCCCTCAACCACAATTGACACCAGAATTCCTGTTGGTAAGCCAGGCCGGTTTTAAGTGAGTTCTCAATGCTATGACCTCAATGTTACAATGGATAAAAATTGTAAGTCGAGGGCTACTATACAACTTGGTGGACTCTTTACAGCTCCGTCCCTCTCCGTGAGCTTTGCCATAAAACAGGTTCTCGTTCAACTCTCGGCCGGCATTACTACGGAAGCTTTTATTTATTTTGGATGGGCCAATATGTCTCTGAATTATGACTTATAAAATTGTCTGGCTGGCAGCTCCAGCTGTATCAGCAATTTCCCAGGAACAAAATCATTCATCTGGAAAGCGGAGTCTTTTTGTCTTAATAGAATTGCAAATGGACTAATAGCATCTTTGGAGCGGAGAGCTTGGTCTCTTGTGCAAGAGGCATTTTTAATCCCTGTGTCAAGTCTCACATTGGTCAGGGGACCAAGAGGCGCTGGAGGAGAATACGAGGCTTAAGACCGGACTGGGAAGGAGATAGAAGGACCGGGCAGATTTTTTTGTTACTATCACATTTATTTATTGATTTATTTGTGACCGGCCGTTGTTATTTTTTATAAATAACTGAATGGAACCTACCTAATGTTTATTCCGCCTCCTATTTTCCCCATAACAACAACCCTGTAAGGTGGGCAGGTCTGGGCTGAGAGAGAGAGTGACTGGCCCGAAGTCACCCAGATAGCTTTCCTGCCTAAGGCAGGACTAGAACTCCCAATCTCCTGGTGATTGGCCCAGAGTCACCCAGCTGGCTTTTGTGCCTAAAGTGGGACTAGAATTCACAGTCTTCTGGTGATCGGTCCAAAGTCACACAGCTGGCTTTCAGGCCTAAAGTGGGTCTAGAACTCACCGTCTCCTGGTGATCACTCCAAAGTCACCCAGTCGGCTTTTGTGCCTAAAGAGGGACTAGAATTCACAGTCTCCCGGTGATTGGTCCAAAGTCACCCAGATGGCTTTCCTGCCTAAAGCGGGACTAGAATTCACAGTCTCCTGGTGATCGGTTCAAAGTCACCCAGCCGACTTTAATGCCTCAGGCGAGACTAGAACTGGATAACATCATCAGGGCTAGTAAAGCCCTCTTTATCCTCCTTGCCAGCGCTCTCTTTACCAGCCCTGATGACGTTAGCTAGTTGGGCCATGAAACGTCTTGCAAGAAAAGCGGCAAGCTGAAGAGAGTAGCTCCTTCCAACCCTGAGCTACAAATATTCTCGTTTATTCTTCAGCGTTCCCTAGGAGCACAGCAGAGCCCCATGTTGCATCTCTTCTTGGCTCATTAAAGCCGCAACATCTTTCTCGCAGGCATGCGGGTTTTTTTTCTCTCTCTCTCTCTCTTTGGCGCCGTGTTTCAGAAATGGATTGGAAAACTTCACACAGCCTTAAAGCCTTAATTACGACTCTGTTCCAACTGAACGGAACAAGAGCTTTCCAACCTCAGCAGTCAACATCTGTTTGCAACAGATTCTTCTTCTGACATTACTCTCAAGGAAAAACACACACAACCTACACCCACCCACACACCCCCACCCGCACACGCCTGCACACATAAACACATAACTCCGATAAATTGTCAAGTTTCTCAGAAAACGACGTTGCAATCTATAGAAGCCGCTCTAAACCTTTTAAGCTTGCTAAGACTGTTTTTGCATTCTTGGGAGATTTTCCCGACTTTTAAAGGTTACAGCCTGCTAACATTTTGGTTACAATTTGTGTAAAAAAAAAAAAAAAAAGCAGGCTTCTGGGAAAAAAATACATCAGAAAAATATAAATTTTCTTCTGCCGTTATATCGATTTAACAGATGGCCGATGCGGCTTCGGCAGAAGACGCATCTGAGCTGCGATGCCATCCCTATGGATTTATCCTTAAAAAGTTATGTAATGGAAAGTTATGTCGGTTTACAACTATTTGTAGGCCCGCTCTATAAGGGGAGGTGAATAAATGAGGACCCAGATTGCTGGGGGCAATACAAGACAGCCCTTGACTTACGACAATTCTCTTAGCGACCATTCAAAGTTACATCGGCATTGAAAAAAGTGATTATGACCATTTTTCACACTTAACGACCATGGGTCATGATGATTGCCGGGCCCTGGAGTCACGTGATCATTTCTTGCAACCTTCCGACAAGCAAAGCCGATGTGGGACACCAGATTCACTTTCACATGCAGGGATTCACTTAACTACCATGGTCAGAAACGTCGTGAAACAGGGGGCAAAACCCACTCACGCTCAGCCACCTGTGGCCGTAAGCCGAGGACTACCCGTATGCTGACTCTGCACACTGCTTATCCTCCGTTATTGACTCCTAAATCCCGGTTTAGCATTGATCTTAATCTCTCCGCATGCAAGTCGGAGACTCTGAAAAACTTGAGAGCTATTTTCGCCGCGTCTCCATGAGTACCGGCCAATCTTTTGCGGTGGGGTAGAGGTGGCGGTTGAGTAGTAGATTGTCAGGGTTCCGACAGATGCTCTAATTAAATCATGAGTCTCAAGCCAAGCTTCAAAAAAAAAATCCAGTCATTTATTAAGACCTTCATGTCAGCACCTTCCCAAGTGAAGCCAGCTCTGACCTTACGTAATTTACGCTCCCATTATGACCCTGTTTCCCCCTTCCCCCCAGGGTGTGTCATCAATCACATTCCAACAGAGCAATTTTGCGGGTTATAGAGGTCGCTCCCCTTCGGCTGCTGTAGGTAACCCTGGGATACAGCCTTGAGGGAGATAAGCATGGAATGTGTACTTTTTTTTTTTTTTTGGCTGCTGTGCAGTTTCACCAGTTTCCCATCCCCTCTGGCCTATGGCAGGAGCAGGCCAGGGATGCTTTGCGAGTTGACATTGATATTTTTTTTGCAGGCTTGCGCTCGGATCTCCTCCTTTGGCAGGATATTGGAAAACAATATTAACATTTTACAGAGCCGCTCTAAGCTGGTTCCCTGAGGCCCACCTGCCTTTCCCTTTTCCCAAATCGCACTTCATCCGGGCGGATTCATTTCCCTCCATTTGATTCCTTTCCCATCTCGGTTCCAACGGGCGCCTGTTTTCTCTCTCTTCCCTTGCTGGGTAATAAGCCACATTTTCTCGTTCCCCCTCCCCTCCCCGATAGCCCTATCATCCTTCCTTGATAATTCCATGCAGGAACGCGAGCGTTTCAAGGTTCATTATTCACCCTGCTTTTTTTTTTTTTTTTTTTTAAGATGATAGGAAACGTCCCAGGTACATTCCAGCTGCCAATTCTGTAGCGCTTGAATCGAAGCCAGCGTAACAAACACCGAAGCACACTTGATTGATGAAGGCCTTGACAAAAACCCTCCTCTCCTTGTCTCTTCTTCTAATTTCCCTCTCGGGAGGCATCAGCGACGCTGTTTGTCCCTCGTCGGAACCGAATCGTCCAATTAAGCCATCCTATCGTTTCCAGAGGCTGGCACCATTTCCCAACCCTAATCGGATTGCACGTAAAACAGCTGTTAATTACATTTCCTTTTATAAACCTTTGATGCAATTTACAGGGGAGTCCTCTACATATGACTGCAACCAAGCCCAGCATGTCAGGGTTCACAATGCAAACAAAACTCCGAGGCCAAGGTGCTTTTCAAAGTCCAAATTTATTGGGCATATCATATTGGCACATCTGGTGAAAAAAGCTGAGGTTTTCCCCCACCCAGATTAAAAATCAAAGTTCTACCCCTGTAATCATAATTTTTTAAAAAAAATATATGAATGTGCAGAGATTGACAGATTATCTATGGAAATGAAGGAGAGGGAGGACATCAAGTACTATTTAATATGGAATAAATGGTATTCCTGGCTGGAGAGTAAACCTAAACCTTAAGGGATGTTTTTGTTACGAGATCGAATTATAAATAGAAATCAAGATAATTTAAATAAAGATGTAAGTTTAAGTTAAAGATATTTAGAAGTAGAATTTGTGTAAAGTTAGAGTTAGGGTTAGGGTAAAGGAAAGTTACAAAGGACTAGAACTCACCGTCTCCAGGTGATTGGCCCAAAGTCACCCAGCCAGTTTTCATGCCTAAGGCAGAACTAGAACTCTCCATCTCCTGGCGATTGGCCCAAAATCACCCAGCCAGTTTTCATGCCTAAGGCAGAACTAGAACTCTCCATCTCCTGGTGATTGGCCCAAAGTCACCCAGTCAGTTTTCATGCCTAAAGCAGAACTAGAACTCACTGTCTCCTGGTGATTGGCCCAAAGTCACCCAGTCAGTTTTCATGCCTAAAGCAGAACTAGAACTCACCGTCTCCTGGTGATTGGCCCAAAGTCACCCAGCCAGTTTTCATGCCTAAGGCAGAACTGAAACTCACCGTCTCCAGGCAATTGCCCCGCTCAGTCTCCCACTTTCTAGCTTGGCGCCTTAACCCCCAGACCAAACTGGCTCTCTTGCCCCTTTTATCAGACGCTTCGGGGATTATGGGTGCTATATTCCGACATGGATGTGGCATGCCACGGAGGAAGCGCGGACAAGACTTAATGGGCATTTCTCTCTCATCTCTCTCTCTCTCTCTTTTTTCTTTTTTGCCAAGTTGCAGTCTGCAGAATTAACTCTCCCATCGTTCCAGTGCCAAATTGCTCATACGGAGACTGGATTCGGCGGTCAGCAGATTTCCCCATCTGATCTGTCTGAAAGGGTCATGACAGATGAGGGGTCCTTCCAGTCCCCATTAAATCCTCTTATCTTTAAATCAAGCGGGATTCTCGTCCGTTTGAAAATTTCAGTCCTTGAGAAGTCCGGATCCACCAATATCCCCTCCCTGCCCAAACTCGTTTTAATGGGATTGATTTTTCTAATTGGCGCTAATCGGATATTCTCTCAATTTCTCTCTTCCTGCCTCCACCTTCCTGCTAGGTTCCAAGAAGGTGTAAATCTGCAAGTTGGTTTAAAAGGAGACCTGTTGTCATCAAACCATGTATTTTATACATTGATAAAACAATAAAAGTATATAATAGTAAAAAGATACCTCCAAAAATATCCTAGATATTTTTGATATTTTGATATTTTGATAAAAATATCCTAGATATTCTTCCTGCAGATGAGTTAAATAAGAACCGTGAAGGTATAATAAATAGATTTATTTATTTTAAAAATTGCTTATTAAGGTATGCCCACTCCCAACATTTCTTTTCTCCAAAATCTCTACCTGGGTTGAGCCGGCTCCTGATTTCTCATTTATCCTTCTTTCGATTTCTCACCTTACACTTCTGAATGTGGTCCTTGGCTCAAACAAACGTATATTTTCCTGTGATTTGTTATACGGGACTTGGCACAGATGCACAAAGTTTTTGGTGGAAGTCAAAATTGAGTTTTATCAGTTGTCTTTTGCGTTTCAAGGGCTTCTGGCATTTTCTGTACAATCACTCCAGGTTCTGAGATTTCTGTTGGGGGACGGGAAGGAATTCAGAGCAGGGTTTTATGCGTCCTAAAAATCTCGTAATTTCTCTAAGGGGTGACGTGATAGCAGTGTTCCAATATCTCAGGGGTTGCCCCAGAGAAGAAGGGGTCAAGGCCCTGAAGGGAGGACAAGAAGCAAAGGATGGAAACTAAATCAAGGAGAGAAGCAACTTAGAACTAAGGAGAAATTTCCAGACAGTAAGAACAATTCATCAGTGGAACAACTGGCCTCCAGAAGTTGTGAATTCTCCAACACTGGAAGTTTTAAAGGAGAAACTGGACAGCATTTGAATGGAATGAGTATAAGGCAGTGGTGAAATCTGAACCGGTTTGCTACCGGTTCGTTGGCCGTGAATGCACGCTGTGACACGCGATCGTCCGAGCCTTTTTTTTAATTATTTTTTTAAAGCATTTTTTTACTACCTATTCGCCCGAACCGGTAGTAAAAAAATGCTTAAAAAGTAATAATAAATAAATAAATAAATAAATAAATAATAAACAAACAAACAGAAGAAGAAGAAGAAGAAGAAGAAGAAGAAGAAGAAGAAGAAGAAGAAGAAGAAGAAGAAGAAGAAGAAGAAGAAGAAGAAGAAGAAGTAGTTCCGACGATTACGCGTTACTCAGCTAATCATCGGAACTTTTTTTTTTTTACATTTTTTTACTACCGGTTCGGCAAATCAGTAACATTTTTTACTACCGGTTTGGGCAAACCGGCCCAAACCGGTAGCATTTCACCCCGGTATAAGGGTCTCCTGCTTGAGCAGGGGGTTGGACTAGAAGACCTCCAGGATCCCTTTTTGTCAACTCTTGTCATTCTGTATTCTTCAATAAATATACTCATATAGTCATCAAACGAGGTAGCTGAAAGGGAGACAACCTTCTATATTTCCTGCTTAGCTTCTGCCTTTGTTTGTCCTTGTGCTGTCTAAGAGCATAATCAAGATTTATTCAGTTCCTTCCTCAAACCACAGCTAGGAAGAGTTCCGGATGTATGAGTTAAATGCTGGCGCTACAGAAATATGATCCCTTGCCGCGATCCATGGAAAGAGACCTGGCACTGGGTTGAAACGCGAGCGTTTAGCACCCTCGGAGCCAGCAACAACATTTAAAGAAAAAAAAAATTGCATGCACAAGAGGTTGGAGGAAAGGGAGCCCACGAATCTCAAATTTAAGCTTAGCTTTCCTGCTAAACGTTGCAATACTTGAAGGTTTGCTTGGGTTCATTTTATGGATGGTAAACCAGCCCCTCGGATGGCGTATGAATTTCACAATCACTCAATCAATCACAATCAATAGAACTCAGCTCTTGGTAGCTACATGGACATGTGGACTGTAGCTTTTTCAAGTCGTCCTCGACTTACAACCCTTTGTGCTTAGTGACCATTTGAAGCTGTGACGCAACTTTAAAAAGGGGCACGCACCTATTTTTCATATTTAACACCCTGTTTCCTCCGACAATAAGACGTCCCCTGATAACAAGCCCAATCGGGCTTTTGAGCGCATGGCAATAAGACCAAGCGCTTATTTCAGGGTTCAAAAAAAAATATAAGACAGGGTCTTATTTTTGGGGAAAAAATTTTGCAGCATCCCCATGGTCAAAATTCAGACCCCTGGCAACTGGCCCGTATTTATGACCCCAGGGTCACACGATTCACTTAACAACCAGGTTGCTAATTTAACAACCGCAGGGGTTTCGCTTAACAACGGTGGCAATGGGCCAAAGCTCGCTTAATACACTCCCACAGAGAGGGACTCCTCAGGGTGCCGTCAGCCAGGCAATGTCGGCTGGTGACCCCCAGGGGGAGGGCCTTCTCTGTGGCAGCTCCTGCCCTCTGGAACGATTTGCCCCCGGAGATGATGATGATGATGATGATGATGATGATGATGATGATGATGATTCTTCCTCTTCTTCCTCTTCCTCTTCCTCTCCTTCTCCTTCTCCTTCTCCTCCTCCTTCTCCTCCTCCTTCTTCTTCTTCTTCTTCTTGTCATCATCCTAAGAGCCTTGGTGGTGCAGCGGACTAAAGGGCTGTTAAAGTAGCACTTAGCTGCCAGCTGCCTGCAATTACTGCGAGTTCAAATCTCACCAGGCTCAAGGTTGACTCAGTCTTCCATCCTTCCGAGGTAGGTAAAATGAGGACCCGGATTGTGGGGGCAATAAGCTGACTTTTTATATATAAAAAGAACACCGCTTAGGGGGCCCCCCCGAAAGCCCTACTAAGCAGGTATATACAAAAGTATGAAGGCTACTGCTTAACGCATTGTAAGCCGCCCTGAGTCTCCGGAGAAGGGCGGCATATAAATCGAACCAATAAATAAATAAATAAATAAATCCTTGTCGGGAGCGGCTGCAAACCAGCTCCGTTCGGGCGGTAGAACAATGAATTAATTAAAGCAGACCATTTTTGCAAGATAATTTAAAGCGTTTGGGGCATCGCCTAGCAAGCCTCGCTGAACTTCCGTGACAGCAGCCTTAGAACTTAATGCGTCCGTCAACCCAGCCAAAAAAAGAAGAAGAAGAAAAAAAAGGGGGGGGGAGGAGGAGGAGGAAAAAAAGGCTTGCTTTCTTATAATTTATTTATTTTTTTTAAGTCAAATGTCACTCTGATCAGGATTCAAGAAAGCATGAACCGGCTCGGCAAACATTACTGGAAACCCATCTGAGCGTGCAAAAACATTTTCGGCGTATTGACGGAAAACTGACACTAATTCCTTTAGAAGAAGAAATTGAAAAGAAAACGGATCCTATCCCGAACTCTGTGACTGGTAAATGGGATTTTAAGAGAAACGGGACTATTCATGGTATATTAAACAGCCTTTTCCCCCCCTTGAAGTAGGCTGTGTTTACCGTTACCGATATATTTTTGGCAGGGGGCACTCATGTCACCTCTGAAAGCACAGGGTGGGGGGGGGCAGGGGAAGAAAATTAATAAGCATTTTAAACTGCAGGTAGTCCTTGACTTACGACCCACAGCTGAGGCCAACATTTCCGTTGCTAAGCGAGACAGTTGTTAAGTGAGTTTTGCCCCATTTGACAATCTTTCTGGACACAGCTGTTAAGTCATTCTCAGTGGAGAAGAAAAGAAAAGAAGAAAAGAGAAGAAAGAAGAGAAAAGAGAAGAAAGAAGAAAGAAAGAAAGAAAGAAAGAAAGAAAGAAAGAAAGAAAGAAAGAAAGAAGGAAAAGAAGGGAAGGGAAAGAAGGGAAGAGGAGAAGAGAAGAGAAAAAAGAGAGGAGAGGAGAGAGGAGAGAAGAGTTAGAATTAGAATTAGAATTAGAATTAGAACTAGAACTAGAACTAGAACTAGAACTAGAACTAGAACTAGAACTAGAACTAGAATTAGAATTAGAATTAGAATTAGAATTAGAATTAGAATTAGAATTAGAATTAGAATTAGAATTAGAATTAGAATTAGAATTAGAATTAGAATTAGAATTAGGAACAGAACAGAGCAGAGCTGGAAGGGACATTGGAGGTCTTCTATTCCAGCCCCATGCTCAAGGAGAACCTATCACGTTTCAGATAAATGACTGTGAAATCTTGGTTCCCCATTGTGAAAAGTGATCACATGACCTCGGTGATACTGCAACCGTCATAAATATGAGTCGGTCATCAAGCGTCTGACTTTTGATCCCGCGGGGATGCTGAAACGGCCATACGTGTGAAAAATGGTCGTGAGTCACCTTTTTCAATGCCGTTGTAACTTCGAACATTCGCTAAGCGAACGGTTGGAAGTCAAGGATTACCTGTATTACTATCTCATTCCTCCACGCTATAAAGAGTCGGAAGTCAACGTTTTTCTTTCTTTTCTTTTTTTCCTCCTCTCCTTTTCCGGACCCTTCCTTCCCTTCTTTTTTTCCTCCCTCCCTCCTTTTCTCACTATTTCTTTTGCATTTTAGATCTTGATAAACTTTAAAAAGCCAAAAGAATTTCCAACGAAATAGTGCCCCAGCCGCTTCGTGAAAGGACTTCAGATCCGACAGATATATATATATATACATATATATAAAAGTTCAGAGAAATCAGTTTTATTTTTCTGTCTTTAACACAACACTGCGAAGGACGTTGCCATCCCCAGGGCTGATTTGTGATGCTGTTGTTGAGTCAGATTTGACTCTGTTTTCCACTGTTTGGGAATAAATTAGGGAGGTTCTTAAACTGGGGGGGGGGGGGGGTGTCTAGTGTTCCAATCCTACAGAGAAAATCTACCTAACTAATGATTTACCTCTGAGCCAATTAAGGTAGGTTAGCTTTGGAGGGTCAGTCTCTCGGTTTAATGTCCCGCGTAATATTTTTTTCTCTAACCTAAACGTCCTCCCGATCCTTGTTTGATGTCTTAAGATCTCGTCTTTTCCTCTTCAACCTACTTTACAAGAGCAATCACATCAGTGTCTTTTTCTCAAGAATGGAACGCACTTGGAATTCGGGGTCTTCGTGGCATATTTCATTGCGACGTTCGTTGGCGGTACGTTAGGCCAAGTTTCTCAGCTCCGGGCGACCGTTCTCATCCTTGTTACACGTTGGCTGAAGATGGTTTGATGCAGTTTGACGCATCTTGAGGTTATGCCACACTGGACCAACGAATCAATGAATTTTTCATAAAAGTACTGAAAATTGCTTTTCAGGCACATTAGAACCAGTCTAATAATCTAGTTAGTCTAGAGAAAATAAGGAAATAGGGGTGACATGATAGCAGTCTTCCAGTATTTGAGGGGCTGCCCCAAAGAAGAGGGGGTCAAATTATTCTCCAAAGCACCGGAAGGCAGGACAAGAAACAATGGTTGGAAACTGATCAAAGAGAGAAGCAACCTGGAATTAAGGAGAAACTTAAGTTTCTTAAGAGGAGCAGTGGAACAGCTTGCCACCAGAAGTTGAGGGTGCTCCATCCCTGGAGGTTTTTAAGAAGAAATTGGACAACCATTTGTCAGGAATGGTATAGGGTTTCCTGCCTGAGCAAGGGGTTGGACTAGAAGACCTCCAAGGGCCCGTCCATCTCGTTATTCTGTAATTCTATAAACTCTTTGAAACCGCTTGAAGTACAATTGGCCACATATGTATTTTAAAAAGCATCGCCGGGATACGTGCTTTTGAATCACCGCGCATTGCTGCCAAAGATCCTGGTTGCGTTCCAAGTCACGCCGCGCTCTGTGCCACTTTTTAACACTTTTGTTGTTTTAATTAAGAAATAAAAATAAAAATAAAAAATTGCCGGAGACGGACAGGAGGAGAGCCTTGGGTTCTCCCACCTCAATGTTTGCCGCCTCCTCCTTCCTTCCTCCTCCTTCTTCTTCTCCTTCTCCTTCTCCTTCTTCTTCTTTTCTTCTCCTCCTCCTCCTCCTCCTCCTCTTCTACTATTTGCAACATTTCATATTTTACAAAAGTTCTTCTTCTTCCTCTTCCTCTACTTCTTCTCCGCTTTCTTCTTTCTTCTTCTCCTCCTCCTCCTCCTTTCTTCTTCTTCCTATTCTTCTACTTCTCCTCTTCCTCCTTCCTTCTTCCTCTTCCTCTTCCTCTTCTCTTTTCTTGTTCATCTTCCTCTTCCTCCTCTGCTTCTTCTTCCTCTTCTCCTCCTCCTCCTCTTCCTACTCCTTCTCCCTCCTTCTTCCTCTCCTCTTCCTCCTCCTCCTCCTTTCTTCTTCTTCTTTCTTCTTCCTCTTCCTTTACTTCTTCTCCTCTTTGTCCTTCCTTCTTCTTCCTCTTTTTCTCCTCCTCCTCCCTTCTCCTCCTCCTCCTCCTTCCCCCTCCTTTTTTCCTCCTCCTCCTCTCCACACATCCTCCTCCTCCTTTCTGAAAAACAATAAAAAAACATTTGAGTTTATATTGTGGCCCTGGTGTTTTGGGAGAGGAGAAGTGCGGCTGAGTTTCATGCGCGTGAGTTTTAAAATGAACAGCATGTATCTTACAAACTGCGTGGGAGAAATGTGCTTTCCACGGCGCCTGGGCTGCTAAACATAACGCTAACACTAGATCGCTGGATGAGATCCAGTTTTCAAAGCAGGTCAGGCTCGAGAACGGAGCCATCTGTCCCGTGTTAAAAACTCAAAACCACCAGCGCAGGGGAGGTGTCGGTTGCCTGCAATCAATTGATGGATGCAGAGGCTGCTGCCTTGTGCAGCATTCACACACGCTTTGGGCCCGTGAAGGAAGGATGGGGAAGGGGGCATTTCTGCAGAAGCACCTCGGTAAGGCCACGCGTGGGATACTGTAACGCAGTTATGGTTCTCATGATATAAAGAAGGTGTTGAGGCTCTAAAAAGAGTGAAGAGAAGAGCAACCGAGACAGATAGGGGCTAACTAAAGTGTGCGAAAAATGGTTGCAGGAATTGGGGATGCCTGAGCAGGGGGTTGGACTAGAAGACCTCTAAGGTCCCTTCCAACTTTGTTATCCTATTCCTATTCCTTTCTCTTCTCTACTCTACTCTACTCTACTCTACTTACTCTACTCTACTCTACTCTACTCTACTCTATCCCATCCCATCCCATCCCATCCCATCCCATCCCATCCCATCCCATATTCCATTCCATTCCATTCCACTCCACTCTACTCTACTCTACTCTACTCTACTCTTCTTATTCTCTTCTCTACTCTACTCTACTCTACTCCATCCCATCCCATCCCATATTCCGTTCTGTTCTGTTCCGTTCCGTTCCATTCCATTCCATACTCTACTCTACTCTACTCTACTCTACTCTACTCTACTCTTATTCTATTCTATTCTATTCTATTCTATTCTATTCTATTCTATTCTATTCTATTCTCTACTCAACTCTACTCTACTCTACTCTCTACTCTACTCTACTCTTATTCCATTCTATTCTATTCTATTCTCTACTCACTCTACTCTACTCTACTCTACTCTTATTCTATTCTATTCTATTCTCTACTTTACTCTACTCTACTCTACTCTACTCTACTCTACTCTACTCTACTCTTATTCCATTATATTCTATTCTATTCTCTACTCTACTCTACTCTACTCTCTAATCCACTCTACTCTATCCCATCCCATCCCATATTCCATTCTGTTCTGTTCTATTTTCTATTCTATCCCATCCTATTCTATCCCATTCCACATTCCCTTCTATTCTATTCTACTTCTAACTTTTTTCTTTTATGTGTAATGCAAATGTGTGTGTTGCTTTTGCAGCTACGTAGATGACGTGATCAATCGCATTGACCGAATGTTTCCGGAGATGTCTATTCACCTGTCTCGGCCCAACGGGACTTCTGCCATGTTGCTGGTGAGTTAAAACTTCATTGTTGTTGTTGTTCTTATTGTTATTGCTGCTTCTGCTGTTGTTTGTTTATAAAGCTTTGCAGCCTGGGGACATGATTGAAAATATTGCTTCAAAATGTGTGGGGCGCCCTATCCATTGCTGAGAAATGATATTTCTGATGCACCTCGCAAATGCATCAGAATAATATATGGTATTTATCTAAACTAATAACAGATTAGTTATTAATCTGTTAATAACAGATTAACAGATCTCTACTCTACTCTACTCTACTCTACTCTACTCTACTCTACTCTACTCTACTCTATCCCATCCCATCCCATCCCATCCCATATTCCATTCCATTCCATTCCATTCCATTCCAATCCATTCCATACTCTACTCTACTCTACTTCTGTTCTTATTCTATTCTCTACTCTACACTCTACACTCTACTCTACTGTACTCTAATTCTATTCTTATTCTATACTCTACTCTACTCTACTCTATTCTACTCTTGGCCTTATTTTTGGAGGGGGTGTCTTATTATTTTGGGGTGCATGGAGCAAGATGGGACTCCTCTTGCTGTCTTACCTGATTTCCAGCTCTGCGTTTAAATATTTTCAGGGAGGGCTTATATTCGGGGGGGGTTATTTTAGCGCATGCACTCAAAAGCTCAATTGGGTTTATTATCAGGGGATGTCTTATTTTCAGGGAAACAGGGTGTATATACATACACACACACACACACACACACACACATATATAACAATACAGGTAGTCCTTGATTTACGACAACAATTGAGGCCCAAAATTTCTGCAGTCAAGCGGGACATTTGTTAAGTGAGTTTCGCTCCGTTTTACGACCTTTCCTGACACCGTTGTTGAATGAATCCCTGCAGCGGTTAAGTCAGTAACGTGATTGTTAAGTGAACCTGGCTTCCCTCAACGGTTTTGCTTCTCGGAAGGTCGGAAAAGGGAGTCGCGTAATCCGAAGACAATGTAACCGTCATAAGTACGAGCCAGTTGCCAAGCATCTGAATTTTTGATCACACGATCCCAGGGATTGTGTGATGGTCATAAGTGTGAACAATGGTCATAACGTAAGTCACTTTTTTTTTTGTATCTTTGAATGGTCATTAAACCTGTTGCAAGCCGAGGACTCATTTTGGAAAGAAATGAAAGAGTAAACAATGTTTAATCAAACAAAAATGCCTATTTAGGTCTATTTCTTTTCAACTCGAGGCCGTTTCCAGGAATGTTTGCAACGGGTGATGTCTAGACTGCCTTGAAGTCCATTTTTTTCTCTCTCTTCAATATATGTGAAAAAAGCTGAAAACTTACAGTAATTCTCACATTTCCCAAATCTCATTGATGCAAAGATTTCTCTTGTGTTTTAAAAACAAAAGAGATTTCTTTTTTTTTTCCTCTCTCAAGAAAACCATTGGCAGGTTACTAACTCAGGGAGAAGTTACATCATAGAAATCTATTCTAGTTTAAAGTAACCTTTAGATAAGGAATAATCTGCAGTAACTTTTGTCATATATATTGATTCTGGTTTCCATACATCTCTTGTAGACTAAGAGGTACATTGGAAAACAGTTCAGTTTTTACATGTTTCTGTTTATTTTTATGATTCATTGTGATTCATATAGAATTCTTGATTGGCCAAGTGTGATTGGACACACAAGGAATTTGTCTTTGGTGCATACGCTCTCAGTGTACATAAAAGAAAAAATAAAATATGTTCGTCAAGAATCATATGATGCAACACTTAGTCATAGGATACTAATGAGCAATCAAATCATACTAGGAAACAATAAAAGCAATATAAGTTGTAAAGATACAAGCAACATGGATAGAGCCATAAGTGGGAAGAGATAGGTACTAGGAAGGATGAGAAGATTAATAGTAGTGCAGACTTAGTGAATAGTTTGACAGAGTT
Organism: Arizona elegans; assembly: GCA_022577455.1. Classification (NCBI taxonomy): domain Eukaryota; kingdom Metazoa; phylum Chordata; class Lepidosauria; order Squamata; family Colubridae; genus Arizona; species Arizona elegans. Next base: position 2,326,630 of record JAKOOJ010000034.1, on the reverse strand, counting down.
GAGGAAATTATGTGTTTAGCAGAGTGATGGTGTTCGGGAAAAAACTGTCCTTATGTCTCGTCGTTCTGGTGTGCAGTGCTCTATAGCGTCGTTTTGAGGGTAGGAGTTGAAGCAGTTTATGTCCAGGATGCGAGGGGTCTGTAGATATTTTCACAGCCCTTTTTAGTTTATAATATAAAATACAAAAATACAAAAGAAAATAAGGGAGGAAAAAGGGAAGGGAAAAAGTGTAGGGCAAAGGGAAAAAAGAAAGAAAAGGCGTAGATTTCCATCTCCCTTTGGTGCAGTGGAATAAGATAATAATATCAAATCTTCCTCCCTCCCTCCCTCCCTCCCTCTCTTCCTTCCTTCCTTCCTTCCTTCCTTCCTTCCTCCCTTCCTTTCTTCCTTCCTCCCTCCCTTCCTCCCTCCCTCCCTCCTCCCTTCCTTCCTTCCTTCCTCCCTCCCTCCCTTTGTCCCTCCCTCCTTTCCTTCCTCCCTCCCTTTCTTCCTCCCTTCCTCTCTCCCTTCCTCCCTCCCTCCCTCCCTTTCTTCCTTCCTCCCTCCCTTTCTTCCTCCCTCCCTTCCTCCCTCCCTTTGTCCCTTCCTCCCTTCGTCCCTTCCTCCCTCCCTCCCTTCCTTTCTTCCTTCCTTCCTCCCTCCCTCCCTTCGTCCCTTCCTCCCTCTCTCCCTTCCTTTCTTCCTTCCTTCCTTCCTCCCTTTCTTTCTTCCTTCCTTCCTCCCTCCCTTCGTCCCTTCCTCCCTCCCTTCCTTTCTTCCTTCCTCCCTCCCTTTCTTCCTCCCTCCCTCCCTTCCTCCCTTTGTCCCTTCGTCCCTTCCTCCCTCCCTTTCTTCCTTCCTCCCTCCCTTTCTTCCACCCTTCCTCTCTCCCTTCCTCCCTCCCTCCCTTCCTTCTTTCCTGCCACCTATTCATTTTCTGTGACTGTAGGCAGCTTACAAACAATAAAGAATTGATGTTTATGGTAAGTGATCGTCTCCATGCCATCAACTCTGGGGTTCAAACCAGTAGCAGTATTCACTTCCCTTCGCTACCGATTCGCAAATGAGAGCTCGCGCGCACCACCTCTGCACATGGGCAGAGCGTCAGTGATGACGTCCAGGCGGGTGGGCGGAGCCTCCCGCCGCTACCATTTTGCCCGAACTGGGTAGAACCGGCTCAATACCACCACTGGTTCAAACTGTATAAGAACTGCCTGACCTCCAAATTCACCTTGAATAGTTGATCCGTTTGAAACGGTCAGAGATCAAACTGAAGCACTTCCACCCCCTCTAGATTCTGCTTGGGCATCTCTTCTGCCCTTGCTCTGCTTTCTCTCCCGTCCTTGGATTTCATTCTCGGTTAATTATGTATTTTGCTTTGTCTTTTATTTATAAGATACTGTTTATCGAAGGGTAGCGTATAAATTCTTAACTTAAACCGAATGTGACCTGACTTCCAATGTTCCTTCACTCCGGGGCTACATAAATAGAAGTATTTGCAATGCGATTTGGTTTTTTTTCCCCTCCCCACCAAAAGGTTGTATTGAAAGAAACCTGCACTTTTACAAGAGCTAAAAATGACAAGCTGTAAAAAAAAATTTCCTTGAAGAGATTTCTTAAACTTGCAGAAGCGGAATGATGGGGACTTTTAGCCCAAATTCACCAGAAAGAGCATAAATTGCTCCGTCTCGAAGAGAGTTTCAGCCAACTCAGGAACCCACCACAAATTTAAAACTGAATTTTCTATAGCTGCCTATTAACCTTTTCCTTCCTGATAATTTGCTGAATCACCACTCACTTGTACAGTACAATGTACAATTAGTGACTGTTTGAAGTTACACCGGCACTGGAAAAAATGGCTGTTTTTCATACTTACGGTTATGGCAGCAGCCCCTCCCGTGATCATGTGATTAAAAAGCCAACTGGTTGACTTTGGGCCAATCATCAGGAGACTGGCAGTTCTAGTTCCACCTTAGGCATGAAAGCCAACTGGTTGACTTTGGGCCAATCACCAGGAGACTGGAAGTTCTAGTTCCACCTTAGGCATGAAAGTCAGCTGGTTGACTTTGGGCCAATCATCAGGAGACTGGCAGTTCTAGTTCCACCTTAGGCATGAAAGCCAACTGGTTGACTTTGGCCAATCACCAGGAGACTGGAAGTTCTAGTTCCACCTTAGGCATGAAAGTCAACTGTTGACTTTGGGCCAATCAACAGGAAACAATGAATTCTAATCCCGCCTTAAGCATGAAAGCCGACTGGGTGACTTTGGGCCAATCACCAGGAGATTGGGAATTCTAATCCCGCCTTAAACATGAAAGCCGACTGGGTTACTGTGGGCCAATTACCAGGAGACTGGGAGTTCTAGTCCCGCCTTAGCCATGAAAGGCAACTGGATGACTCTGGGCCAATCATCAGGAGACTGGCAGTTCTAGTTCCACTTTAGGCATGAAAGCCGACTGGTTGACTTTGGGCCAATCAACAGGAGACTGGGAGTTCTAGTTCCACCTTAGGCATGAAAGTCAACTGGGTGACTTTGGGCCAATCAACAGGAAACAATGAATTCTAATCCCGCCTTAAGCATGAAAGCCGACTGGGTGACTTTGGGCCAATCACCAGGAGACGATGAATTCTAATCCCGCCTTAAGCATGAAAGCCGACTGGTTGACTGTGGGCCAATCACCAGGAAACTGGGAATTCTAGTCCCGCCTTAGCCATGAAAGGCAACTGGATGACCTTGGGCCAGTCTCTCTCTCTCTCAGTCCAGCCTACCTCACAGGGTTGTTGTGGGGGTAAATAGGTGGAAGAAGGTACGTCAGGTGCGTTTGCCCCTGTGAGTTGTTTGCCAGCTTGCCTTCCTGCCTGGCATTATCTGCAGCCGAATGCCAAGGGGGAATGGCCACGTGAGAAGGTGGTCTCATCACCTGGTTTTTTTAATATCAAGGAAATCACTCCGAGCTCTTGATTGATGTTGACTTTCTAGCAGGCAATTAAGCCAGATTAATGAAAGGTAAATTCCAGCCTCTCCATATTTTTCCCTCCCACCCCGTCCCCCAACCCCCCCCCCAAAAAAAGAGGGAAGAAAGAAATCCCTTGTAGAAGGGCCTAATTAGCCTGTTTGTTTGTTTAGCCGCTAATGGCTTAATTGCAGCCTATCCTGCTATTTACAAATAGGCGTCATTAGAAGAGAGCGGGTTGGCTTGATCTAACGGATAGTGTAAAGCTGGTCACGGCAGCTGAGGAAGGAGGAGGGAGAATGATTAGAAAAATAACTAGGAAGAAAGAGGATTAGCTTTTTATTCCAGCTGTTGATTGCCCAAATAGGATTTTCAGCCAATTAAGAGGACATAGCAAATACAACTCTAGCCGCCGTTAAAACATTCACAATTAAATATCTCGGTTCTTTATTATATGTTTCTGGTCAAAGTCGACGTGTTTCTTTGTCATTTTTGTATTTGCTAAAAATTGGAAAAAAGGAGAGAATACCTACGGAAGATGAAGTTATCAAGAAAGTTATGGCATGTGCTGAAATGAGTAAATTGACATTTGAAGTTAGAGAACAGGAAGATAAACAATATTATATGATATGGGATTTATTTTATCAAGGGCTAGATAAGAAAGCAGGGAAATGGAAGTGTGAAATATGAAATAAATGTAATAATAAAATATACTGCTCAAAAAAATAAAGGGAACACAAGCAGAAGACATCCGAGATCTGAATGAATGAAATAGTCTTATTAAATACTTTGTTCTTTACATACAGTAGTTTATACACTGCTCAAACAACTAAAGGGAACACAAAACTACTGTTTTGTAGTTTTGGAGAAGACCAGCAGCAAGATGGATGGACGTTGACGATGGGGGCACCATCGGAAGACGTGGAAGACTAAGTTGGGGACAGATCCTCCTGGAGAAAATATCTATGCGGTCACTGACTTGACACCGACTTCACGGTGCCTAATGAGTCATCTAATCGATTGGGTGAGAGAGAAGATAATGCAGCAAGATGGAGGGTCAACCGTTGGAAGATCTGAAGGGCCAGCTCAGAGACAGAATCTTCCGGAGAAAACCTATCTATGTGGTCACTAAGAGTTGACACTGACGTGATGGTATCTAATCAGTCAACTAACGAATGGGAAGGAAGAGAAGACGAGGATGACCAGAAGCAAAATGGAGTTAAGAGTGAGGATGGGGGCAACGTTTTGAAGACCTGAATTGACAGATCATCATGGAGAAAATCTGTGCGGTTGCTAACAGAATAACTTGTAGGTCATCTGGTCCAACTTGAGGGCACACATTCAGTCAAACGCTAATAACATAAAAACTTGGAGGCGACCTAGTGAAATTTGGCGGTCGCTGGTCAAATGCAGCGGAAACCAGTTCTTTGTTACAAGGGAAATTAATGTTTAATTGTCTCGAAACGAGATGGTGGTAATTAAGGTTTGGAGCCATCTTAAATCCTCCATGCAATCAGCTGGCTGCAAAAATCACAAATTGCTTTCCATTTTTGTGTCCAAGTACGAGATCCTGGTTTTTGAAACGTTAATGTTGGGGGTATAAAACTAAAAAATGTGGCTTGTTTTTTTCCCCCAATCTGTCTTGTGTCTTTTATTTCATTGTACTTATCAGTATTCACACCAGGCAATTCCAATCTCATTAACTCAAATGACAGTGCAACTTTTGCTTAGAAAGGATCTATTCTTTTCTCCCCTAAATTCCACATCCATTGGGAAATTTTCACGATGCCAATTTATTTTGGTCTTTGTTTTTATTATTATTATTTTGTCGGCGAGTATTTAAGGATAAGACCGAAGCGATCGCCTTTTGTCCTCTAAAATCATCCAGGAGCTTTAGATCTGGCCAGCGAGCACATTAGCACGACAGTATTTAAAAACAAGCTAGGAATGTAGCATAACAGAAGGTTGCATGTTGGCTTAACGTGCCGCCGTTCCATTTTCGGCTCCAAGAAACCTGGGGTGTTTGCCCTCCCCCATTCGTATTAATTGAATTTTAGAGCGAGCTAGCAGATGTATTGATTTGAATTAAAAAAAATTTTACATCAAGGTCGACTTGGAACATATCCTTCAGGCGACATATTAAAAAGCCAAGTATTGTGTCTATTAGCGTATCGATAGAAATAACTGAAATTTAATGAGGGGGCCTTGGATTATATATATATATATGTTTTTCTTCTAGCCAGGTTTTCCCTATGTAGCCAAGGTTTTTTTGTAGCTCCAGCTCAGTAGAATCTCATCTACTTGGTTCTGGGCTTTTTTCCTTTCTAACACCTAGCAAGCTCTAACTGCTAGGTGGGAGACCTAAATAGATCCATTTCTAGCTCGTTAGCTGTCATCAGTAGGCCACACCCATATCCTCCCTGTAAAGGCACAGTATCAATTTTCTTACTTCTTCGTAGGGTTTATGTGTGTTTTTCTTCTAGCCAGGTGTTAGAAAGGAAAAAAGCCCAGAACCGAGTAGATGAGATTCTACTGAGCTGGAGCTACAAAAAAACCTTGGCTACATAGGGAAAACCTGGCTAGAAGAAAAACACACATAAACCCTACGAAGAAGTAAGAAATATATATATATATATATGAGTCTGTGTAATGCAGTTTAAGCAATGCCGAATAAGTAGAATAGCACTTAGCACTTAGATTTCTATACCGTTTCACAGTGCTTTTACAGCCCTTTACAGAGTCAGCCCATTGCCCCCAACAATCTGGGTCCTCACTTAACCCACCTCGGAAGGATGGAAGGCTGAGTCAACCTTGGGCTGGTCAGAATCGAACTGCTGGTCAGCCTGCAATATTGCATTCTAACCCCTGCGCCACCACAATGGTATAGATATTTAGATTCCGGTGATAGTCCTACCCCACCAAAGTTTCATCCCTCATTAAGAATCTCTAGATCTAGTTCCCCATCGCCCAGTCTGAGCCGAAGAAGCTCCTCAGAGGAGAAGCGAAATGTCTTCAAAGAAAAACCAAGAAAGTCCAGTTACCTCTTGGGGGAACAACCAGGACCCAATGGTTCACTGAGAAGCTTCACAAACATTCAGCCAACGATACGTGGACCAGCCGTGGAATTTCAGGAGCAAGCTGGCCTCCCCACCCACCCACCCAATTTCCCGCAACTCGAGTCTTTGAACCCAAATGTAAACGATAAACGCGACAAGCAAAAATCGCCATGTCCATGTCCTTCCTCTTTTCGGAGGAGAAAGTGGAGGCAGGTTGATTTTATTTATTTTTTTTATCACGATAAGACTCGGGTTCTTTGATGGAGCAGTTGGTGAGGACGTCACATGCGGAAGTCGGACAAGCTGCGGCCGCCATCTCCTGCGTCTGCTTTAAAAGCAGCATTCCTCACCTTTGCAAGAGAGCCGCTAAAACATCTTTCTCTCTCTCTCTCTCTCTCTCTCTCTTTTTAATTTAAAAAAAAAATGGCACTTGTCAGTTGCGATTTATGTAAGCTCTTCCATTTTTAATATCTGTGTTTTAACATCGGGATGTCCTTTTCCTGCAGGAAAAAGTTTTGAGATCCGTGCTAAGCAGTTGGCTAAATCTTGCTATTCTGGTAATAAATTGCCTTCTCTATGGGATGGATGAAGGAGGAGGGGGAGCCTGCGTCCCCTTCTCCTCCTTTCTCTCCATCCCCTCCTCCTTTCTGTTCATCCCCTTCTCTCCATCCCCTCCTTCTCCTTTCTTGCCATTGCCTTCTTCTCCTTTCTCTCCATTCTCACCATCCCCTTCTCTCCATTCCCTCCTTCTCCATTCTCTCCATCCCCTCCTTCTCCATCCCCTCCTACTCATTTCTATCTATCCCCTCCTCCTTTCTCTTCATCCCCTCCTTCTCCTTTCTCACCAACATCTTCTCTTCCTCACCCGTTTCCTCCTTCCTCTCCATTAACACCTTCTCCTCCTTTCCCTCCATCTTCTCCTCCTCCTCCTCCTTTCCCTCCATCGTCTTCTTCTTCCTCTTCCGTTGCCAGAGGAAGCCACAGTCGCTTAACAACCCTGTTACTAACTTAACAACTACAACGATACACTGAACCAAGGTCCTAAAACCGGGGGCCCAACTCACCGAGAACAATCATCTCACTTATTAGCAACAGAAATTTGGGGCTCAATTTGCCCGTCAGCTGAGGACTACCTGTACGATCGTCCTTCATGGACCACCTGCAATTATGCGTAACACACATTGTGCTATCACACAACCTTCGTTCTTTGGCCCACTTTCTGGATCTGGCCGTTACGATCATCTCGTTCAGCCGCCTCCAATTTCCAAGTCCTTGGCTTCCTCAGTCGGCACAACAGTTGCTTGTTTTTCCAGGGTCGACACAACCTTGATGCGAAGTTGGAAGCTTTTCGCGTTGCCACACACCTGTTGTGGAGGAATTTAAGCAACTGTTGACAAGCTTAAGCGAGCACCCACCATGCCTAATTGTTTGGCAAGGTCTCCATGCACAGGGCGGAAGTTCTTGCCGGTTTTTAAATCCAGAATCCAGAAAGCAATTCCGTTTTTAATTGAGTAGTCCGTCTTCAAAGCGAGGACGAAGCCACATGTTTCTCGAGTGGACTGGACACTCCCCACCCGCACCCCCTTATACGCCTTGCAAGTGGTGAGGTGGTCTCCGTTATACAGGCAGCCCTCGACTTGACCACAGCGGAGCCCCAAATTTATGTTGCTGTTGTGGCCCAACAGCGGCCTGCGTGGATTGTTGCTGATCCCGACAGCGAGGAGGCTGGTGTGCTGCTGCGCCAGTAGCTTGTGCAGCCGGCGCTCGAGTCAGACAGTGAGGAGGCTGGAGAAGATATGGTGCCAGAGGCAGGGATTCAGCCAGGGCCTTCAGAAGCTCCAGAGGCTCCTTTAAGTGAAGAGGATGAAGAGGAGGAGCCTCTTCTCGATGCACGGGCACGCAGAGCTGCCAAAAGGCAGGAGTAGTTCCTCAGGAGGAGGTCTCCTCGAGAGTAAAGCTTGGGGCTAATTGGCCACGCCCTTAGCCTATTTAAGAAAGAATACCACTTGCAACAAGCTGTAGAGAACAACTTTAGTTCACTCTCTTTCGTGTCTGCAAAACTCTGCATGCGCAGAGGTTCAAAAACAGGTTACTTCCTGGTTAAAACCAGGAAGTAATGATGTCCGGGTGGGTGGGCGGAGCCTCGCGCTGCCACCGCTACCGGTTCGCCAACCCCCCAGAACCGGCGCGAACCGGTAGCATTTCATCCCTGGTCCTAAGTGTGAAAAATGCTCCTCAGTCACTTTTCTCAGCGCCGTTCTAACTCTGAACGGTCACTAAACGAACTCTCGTAAGTCAAGGGCTACATGTATATGCATTTGGGACGGATTCCCCGGAAGCTGGTTTTTAAACTTACTTTATTTTATTTCTAAAGCAGGACGAATAAAGCCCGTCTTCCATATTCATTTATCTTTCCCTTATTCGTTGGCTCCCTTCATCAGTCTGTCCCAGATTTTTGCAAATTTCAGGGTTGCTGTAAGCAAGCTAAAATTCCCCCGCAGTCATTTGGCGGACAACGACGCTCAGAGGATGAATCACTTCGTAGGATGCTGGAGATAACCAAGCGCTGAGAATTTTATCAATTTTCTCTTGGTTGAATTGAAAAATAATAATAAAATAAACTAAAATTGAGTTAAAACTGTGACACCGGCTTCATACCTAGGCAGAGGTGGGACCCTTTAAACCAGGGGTATCAAACTCAATTTCACGGAGGGCCACATCAGGACAGTGGTTGAACTCGGGAGTGGGAGTGGCCGACTGGGTGGGCGTGGCCAGCTTGACCCCACTCGCCAAACTGCTGGCCTGATGTTTCCTCTTCCCACTGGGTTGAAGCAATGCAAGCCGGCCCCTTAACATTTTCCAGAACAACCCCATGGGCCGGATCCGACCACATTGCAGCAGTGATGAAATCCAAATTTTTTTACTACTGGTTCTGTGGGCGTGGCTTGGTGGGCGTGGCAGGAGAAGGATACTGCAAAATCTCCATTCCCACCCCACTCCTGGGGGAAGGATACTGCAAAATTCCCATTCGTTCTCTGTATTTGCATGGTCACAATTCCCTTTTTCTGTGGTTTTTTTTTTTTCTTTCTTTCTTCCCGCAGGTAACTTTGGGAAAGGTATTAAAAGTTATAGTCGTGATGAGAAGCCTCTTCATCGACCGGACGATAGTCAAAGGTTTTCATGAAAATGTCTACACGGAAGATGGCAAGGTAAGCGTCGCTTTTGCATCTCAAATGAAATGGAAAAAAAAAAAAAAAAAAAAGTAATGAGTTCTGGTGAGTGTGACTTGCTCCCTGTTTATATCCAGTAGATCTGGGCTGGGCTGTTTTCTTGTGGACATTTCATGACCCAGCTGGGTAACATCATCAGTGCTGCATAATGGAGGACAGAGAGAGGGAGGAGGACTGTGGGGTCCTTGGTGCTCTCTGAGCTTGCTTGTTTCGCAGACGTTCCGTTACCAAACTAGGCAGCAGAGTCAGCACACTGTTGATGTTCCCTAGTTAGGTAATGAAACACAGTCCTCCTCCTTTCCACAAATCCCACTTCCTTCTAGCACTGATGATGTTACTTAGTTGGGTCATGAAACGTCTGCAAGAAAAAAAAACGAAACACAAAGATCACTAAGGACCTCAGAGTTCTCCTTCTTCCCACTCCTCTCAACAAACCTCACTCCCTTCTAGCACTGATGATGCTACCTAGTTGGGTCACGATATGTCTGCAAGAAAACAACCAAGCTCAGAGAGATCCCATTCTCCTCCTCCTCCTCCTCCTCCTCCTCCTCCTCCTCCTCCTCCGCACCCCAAACTCCTCTCCCTTCTACTACTGGGGTTGATGCTACCTAGTTGGGTCATGAAAGCTCTGCATGAACCGTGATGGCTCAAAACGACCCCCTGAAGCTCAAGGAACACGGTGACAAGCCCGCGTTGCAACTATTCTCTTCTGTCATTTCCAAACTTTCCTTCCACCCAAAGGCATCCCCACGGGCTTCCTTTATTTACCTTTTTAACGTCAGCAACCTTGAGATGCATCCAGTTGGTCCCTATCCTGACCAACCCACCCCGTCCCTGCCCATCGTGGCTTTCCCCCGACCCTTTCCACACTCTCTCCCCCCTGGAACTCACCATAACTTGGCAAACGAGCTCAAGACTTATTTTATTCATTTTATTTATTAAATTTGTTTGCTGCCCGTCTCACCACGAGGGGACTCCGGGCGGAGGTAGGGATTCCAAGCCTCCGTAACCGCCTGGCCAGACACACCTGCAGGTTTGCGCCAGGTAGGACTCGCACGGATCCGTTAACCCACCTGGGCTATGTTAATGCTCTGCCTTCGTTAATTACCGCGTATCAATAAGCAAAGGAAGCTTTTGTGCCTTCCAGCGAGAAGGCCTGGCTCGTATCAAAGGCAGAGCTTCAAAGGTAGGCAGAGCTGTCTCCCAAGTAATTTCTGATCCCCGTATTCTTCCCACTTCAAAGCCCGAGCTGTATGTTGTGTTTGGGTGAAGGGAAGGGTGGCGGGGAGGGAGGGAAGGAGGGAGGGGGCTCCCCCCTGCCGAATCGGATTCCTCTAATAAGTGTTGGCACCGGCTCTGTTTGATATTAGATGCAGGGAACATTTTGATTGGTGATCGCCTTTGAAATTGTTCAGACGACCTTCAGAGAACGGCCCCTGGTTGTTTGCGCCAGGGAGAATGGGGTGCGCGGAAGAGAAAGAGAAAGGGAGAAAGAAAAGAGAAAGAGGGGGAACAGAGAGAGAGAGAGAGAACGAGAAAGAAAGAGGGAGAGGAAAGGAGAGAAAGAGGGAGAGAGAAAAGAGGAAGAGGGGGAAGAGAGAGAGAAAAAGACAGGGAGAGGGTGAGAGAGGAGAGGGGGAGAGAGAGAAGAGAGGGAGAGGGTGAGAGAGGAAGAGAGAGAAAGAGAGAGAGGAAGGAAAAGAGAGAGGGAGAGGGTGAGAGAGGAAGAGAAAAGGAGAGAGAAAAAGAGAAGGGGAAGATAGGAAAAGGGAAAAAGAAAAAGGGAGAGAGAAAAAGAGAAAGTGGGAAGAGAGGGAGAGGGGAAGAGAGAAAAAAGAAAGGGAGAGAGGAAGAGAGTGAGAAAGAGGGAGAAAGAGGGAGAGAGAGAGGAAGAGAGGGAGAAAAAGAGAAAGGGAGAGAGGGAGAAAAAGAGAGAGAGGGAGAAAGAGAGAGGGAGAGAGAGCGTGAGAGGGGGAGCCCCAATTTAATTCGCATGCGGGGAGACGCCTTGAAAATTGTGCTTTTCAGCAGCTTCTCCCCCACCCCCCCCCCCCCAAGTTAACAAATGTGTGTCTTGATTGAAAGTGAAAAGTTGAAGAATAATAGACCTGCAACCCTGCTTCGTGTAGCTCGCCCACTTCATTTCGACCTCTGTGTGTGTGTGTGTGTGAGTGTGTGTAAGGATGGAGGCTTTCCAAGTCCTGCATATGCTCTTTTTTTCTTTCTTTCTTTCTTTCTTTCTTTCTTTCTTTCTTTCTTTCTTTCTTTCTTTCTTTCTTTCTTTCTTTCTTTCTTCTCTCTTTCTTTCTTGTGGTTTAATTAAACCTTGGGGAGCCTTAAGAGCTGTCCAGGATGAACGGTGGGGGTCCTTGTCCGTCTGGATGTTGAGGGATGCGTTGAGCGCCCATTTTGATGGTGCCTCTCTTGTTCTCGGTACAGTTCAATTCTTTTCAAAATTGAAGAACACGAAGGGGTGGGGTAGGGTGGGGGAAAAACCCAAGAGATTTATCCATGGTAAAGTCCACTAACCAGGGTTGGCAGGTGTAGCTGGAACAAGGTCAAGTGGGCGACTATCCATCTAATCTCTCTCTCCATCCATCATTTACCTACCTACAATCCTGCCTACCTATCTACCTATCATCTTTCTTTCTTTCTTTCTTTCTTTCTTTCTTTCTTTCTTTCTATCTATCTATCTATCTATCTATCTATCTATCTACCTATCTCAATCCATCTATCTTTCATTTATCTCTCTCTCCTCCTCCCTCTCTCTCTTTCTTTCTCTCTCCATCCATCCATCCATCCACCTACCTACCTACCTATATGCATCCATCTATCTTTCATTCCTCTCTCTCTCTGTCCCTCCCTCCCTCCCTCCCCATCCCTCCCTTCTATCTTGTCATCCAGCTCCCTCTCTACCTTCTATTATCTGTCTAGAAGTTTTCAAGAAAAGATTGGACAACGATTTCTCTGAGAACCATCGTTCCTTGAGCACCCAAGGCCCCTTCCAGCCCTACGACTTGATGTCCTTATAAGACGGAGGGAAGATAAAAACGCCAGTAGGCTTGGAAGAGTCTGTTACACACTTTCTTTCTCCCTCCCTCCCTCCCTCCCTCTCTCTCTCTAAAGTAGAATCCTAGTCTCCTTACAGAGTAAGTTTCCTAAGCTGGTCTACCTCACCGGCTTTTCAAGGCCGTGGGGAGCCCCCCTATGTCTGCATGGCCAGTTGTCTCCGTCCCTCCGCCCCCATCTCTCCGCCCTCTCTCCCCTCTGTCGTTCGTAGGGACTTCTTGTCCGTGACCTCTGTTCTTGTACACCTGTCAAGTGCCAGGCACGTTCGGGAGGGTTTGATGAATAAATAATAGCAATAACTAAAATATTAATTGAGCCATACTTCTGGACAGGAGTGGAAAACAGCGAGCTATTCACAGATACTTGGAATTTGAAAAGAATTAGGCCACACGCCTTTGCTGGGAGGGAGGGAGAGGGTTGCATAAGTGATAGAAATGTTGGATTTATTTATTTATTTATTTGTTCGACAGAGTGTGCTGTGTAGATGGCACTGTAAGCTTCAATACTTGATTGTTAGTGTTTAAAAACTTACCAGCTGAGCAACTGCAGTGATCCACTTAGTCCACTGTGGTGAGAAAGGTTGGAAGAATAAGGGGCAAAATTCACTTAACAACTGTCCTGCTTGCAACAGAATTGTTGGGCTCAATTGTGGTTGTATTTATAGCACTTTGGACCATGTGACTTCAGAATAAATATTACAAATAAGTAAGATTTGCCTTCCCATCTAATAAACAGCAAGTGGAACTTCAGTGATCTGCCTGAATTCCGTGCCATGTTATATCTCTTGATATGCAAATAGTTGGATTTGGGATAAATGCTCAGCAAGACTCCAAATTATTATGGCTCCTCCCCCCCCGCCCGGTGTATAAATCTGTAGTAGCAGTTTAATCCTGGGATCCAATATTTTGGGGAGGGATGAACGGAAAGCTACTCTTGATTTACTCCCAACGTTCCTGAACAAAGAGCAGATCTCTCCTTCGAAGCTAAAAATAGGAGGCAAAACCTGAGCATCAATTACTTAGCTGTGTCTAATTTAATTGTCTAATGTTGCCCTCTCCATAAACTCATATATCAAGTTAAAGGTTTCTGGCCTTGACATTATAATCTGAAAATATCCAGTTTACAGAATGGATCACTTTTGTTCCCCTATTTTTTTAACTCGGGCGTAACATCCGTCCTCACCTCCCAGTCTCCGGATCTCAATGTAACATTTAGCAGAGGGAGTGGGGGGCATTTTATTTATTTCCCCGCAGGGCAGAATTCTGCCTTAATTCAGCTAAATGTTTTCTGTGTCACTTGTCACTGAATTACTTATGTTGTGGACACAAAGATGCATCAAAGCATTGAAAAATGCCTTGTTATAAGCACCGTTTGGGGGACTGTTAAATATTCATGTGGATCAACACAATCTGTTCCAACTGACTTGAAGCAATCTTGCAACCGAACATCCGAACAGCCCCGTCTGAGTGAGTTCATCCTGGACCCAGGAATATGTCCCTCTAGGAGAAACTTTGGAAGTTCTGAAGACCAAGGAAAGTTAGTCCTTTGTAGCTCCTGCCACAAAGAAGGCAAGAGAATAAACAAGAGTTGAGAGGCACCTTGGAGGTCTCTTACTCCTCAAGCAGGAGACCCCAGACTATTTCAGACTGATGGTTGTCCAATCTCTTCTTGAAAAAACCTCCAGTGATGGAGCATCCACAACTTCCGGAGGCAAGATGAATTTTTTTCTCACTGTCAGGAAATTGGGTTTCCCAGGAGTGTTCCTGTTGGGTTCTACCTAAAATTTAGGATGTTCGTTTGGAACAAACCGTAGCTCCAGCCCTCACCTGCAGTTCTCATTATCCTCTGAAGTCTGTGTCTGTCTTGTTGGGTTGCAGAACCAAACCAGACAGTTATAGAGGTGCAGATGACAGACTCAATAATTCCTCTGTACAACTGTCCTCAATCATTTTTGCCCTCAATTTTGCCCTCCATCGTTCCCAGCATTAGGCTCTTCTCCAGGGAGTCCTTCCTTCTCATTAGGCGGCCAAAGTATTTGAGTTTCATCTTCAGGATCTGGCCTTCCAAAGAGCAGTCAGGGTTGATCTCCTCTAGGACTGACCGGTTTAATCGCCTTGCAGTCTAAGGGACTCGCAGGAGTCTTCTCCAGCACCAGAGTTCAAAGGCCTCTCAATTCTTTGGTGCTCAGCCTTCCTTATGGTCCAACTTTCACAGCCATCCATTGCAACTGGGAAAACCATCGCCTTGACTATACGCACTTTTGTTGGCAGGATGATGTCTCTGCTTTTTAGTATGCTGTCTAGATTTGCCATAGCTTTCCTCCCCAGGAGCAAGTGTTGAGTTGTTAGAAGTATGCTAATACAGATTCTTTTTTTCTTTTGCTTTCTTCCCTAGCTTGATATATGGTCGAAGTCCAGCTACCAAGTCTTCCAGAAGGTAAGGTATCTTGGCTTCTAAAGAAGCCCTCCTTGTTTACAGAAATGAGATTGAATTTTGCTAGACTAATGAGGGTGATCCTGTTTGAACTGAAATCCCCAGGATTCTTAATTTTTTGGAGCTGAACCTGAAATGCACAAAGTTTGACCTTGGACAAGTTCTCTCGGATAAAAAGGAAAAGCTTTGGGGAGGTATGTAACCTCCCAGTCCTTAACTAGCATTAAAACTCAGGATAGCATACTTAGTTAGTCTTTTACTCCGGAGGGAGGGTGAGAATTAAAGGATTAGAGGCAGGGTTTTCTTTTCTCCCCCCCCCCCACACTTCTCGAAATTCAGGCCTTGTTTCTGCGTGAGAGAAGATTTTCTAATGCAAAGTAGCTGAGAACAGAAGCCACGGTGATAATCCTTCATCAATAAACGCCTTAAACTTGTTACGGCTAATGAAGCAGCTTTTGTTTGGGCTGTTAAAAAACTTTTTCCCCTCCTTGGACCTCTCTTTCCCTAACCTAGACCAGTCCTTGACTTACAGCCATTTGTTGAGTTGGAAGTTACAGATCGGTGCTGAAAAAAAGGGGACCCGTGATCAAAACAACACTGGGTAACTGGTTCATATTTATGAAGGTTGCAGTGTTCTCGGGGGAAGCCAGATTCACTTAACAACCGTGTTACTGACTTAAAACCTGCGGTGATTCACTTAACAACTGTGGCAAGGAAGGTGGTAAAACAGGGCAAAACTCACTGAGCAATTGTCTTGCTTAAGGAATAGAAATGTTGAGCTCAGTGTTGTGGCTGTACTTTGAGGACTACCTGTATATTAAATGAATGGGGAATGATCATACAAATTGCCTTCAACAGGACTATAAATTGAAGTCAATAGTTTTCAGTGATTTTCGTCAGCCCACGTGTTATTGGGTCCTCCTCATATCCATTTCTTTCTTTAGTGAGCACTGGTCCTGGTGATTGACCCAAAGTGGGGCTAGAACTCCCCATCACCTGGTGATTGGCCCAAAGTCATCCAGCCAGCTTTCATACCTAAGGTGGACTAGAATTCCCCATCTCCCGATGATTGGCCCAAAATCACCCAGCCAACTTTCATACCTAAAATGGGACTAGAATTCCAGATCTCCTAGTGATTAGCCCAAAGTCTCCCAGCCAGCTTTCATACCTAAGGTGGGACTAGAACTCCCCATCTCCCAGTGATTGGCCCAAAGTCACCCAGTTGGCTTTCATGGCTAAGGCAAGACAAAAACTCCCCATCTCCTGGTGAGTGGCCCACAGTCATACAGCCGGCTTTTATGACTTAACGCAGGACTAGAATCATTATCTCCTGGTGATCGGCCCAAGGTCACCCAGCTGGCTTTTGTGCCTAAGGTGGGACTAGAACTCACAATCTCCCAGTTTCTAGCCTGGTGCCTTTTGCTGGGGCCAAACTGGCTCTCTGAAATTTATAACAGAAGCCTGGAGGATACAGAGACATACCTTCTGCTAAACATGTACAATTTTTATCTGGAAAGTAATACGGAATCAACTGACTTTAGTATTCAAAGACATTTGTCATAGATAAATTGCATTTATTTTACCCTCATTTCCCAGGATAATCAGACCGTTGTTTATTTGGGGTTTGTCACAGACGTGCGTGCAAGAAATATTGCCGAATGTTACCCTTATGCCTTGATTATAAGAGATCGATGGGTACCTTGGCAGACAATGTTATTAAGTTTTTATAACTAGTTTATTTGGTTTGGATTGTTTTTTCTGGGTATCCGTGTAGCTGCGTGCATGAGGGTGGGTGTTTTGAACTTGGAGGGAAATGAAATAAAAAAGAACTAACTTCCCCTCCTGCTGCAAAGATAACTCGGCGACAAATAAATCAGGAGGATGCGCCAAACGTTTTGCAGAATCCCATCACTCCTGGCGTGATTAATGATGTCGTTTTAATATACACTTTTTTATTAATAATTTTGAGTGGTCCCTTAAAACTTCACTTGATTTACGTAAAAAGATTTCAAAAAGGAGAAGCAGGGAGAAGTTGTCTCCCCTTTCGGTGGGAGGAGATGAGCGAGCCGTTTCGGCAGATCAGTATAGGTTCTCCTACTTGATCAGGGGGCCGGTCTAGAAGACCTCCAAGGTCCCTTCCAGCTCTATTCTATTCTAAGGACAATCTACTCTATATAGGAAAGTAAGCTCAGGCTGAATTTCAGCACCTTGGACAGTTTCCAAGAGAATTTGTGGGTTTTTTTGTGTCCTTGTTTTGCGTGACTTTGGTTCATCTCAAAAATAAAACCTTAAGCAGAGTCCAACGTACTATAGAGAGTCCTCTACTTACCGCCATTCATTTAGTGACCATTCGAAGTTGCAACATCGCTGAAAAAAATCTACATTACAACTGATTTTCTGCACTTGGGACCCTCCCCACAGTCACGTGATCAAAATTTAGATGCTCGGCAACAGATTCATACTTATGACGGTTGCAGCATACCCAGAGTCCGGTTGACCCCCCCCCTTTTGTGACCTCATGAGAAGCAAAGTCAGCGGGGGAAGCAGATTCGCTTCACAGCCACGTGACTCACTTAAGGACGGCAGCAATTCGCTTCACCCACTGCGGCAGGAAAGGTGGTCAAATGGGGTGAAGCTCACTCAACAGCCGCCTCGCTTAGCAACGGACATTCGGGGCTCGATTGTGATCGTAAGCCGAGGACTATCTGTATTGGGGCGCGTGACCACCAAAAAAAAAAAAACCCCACCACCACCCCAAACCATAAGAAGTGGGGGGGTGGACACATTGCAAGAGACAATTGCGAGCAATTATTGCCAATAACACACACGGAAGGGATGAGGAGTTGCCCCCAAAGCACCCCCAAACCACCCTCCCAGTCTGAAAAATTTGCCCGCATTTCCCCAAAAAGCCACATCCGGACCCGTTTCCTGTCAAACTGGGAATATCTGCAGCTCTGCTTTCATGTCACTATTTCCAAACTCCGTCAAGATCTTTTCTTGGGTTATTAAACTCCAGGCATCATATTTAATTTGATATGGTTGGGGCGGGGGGGTGTCCAGCTCCCCGAAGACCCATTATAGCTAAAAAAAAAACATTCAGGTTTTCACCAAAGTTCACCCCCAGAGTTTTTCCTGAGTTCCCAGGTGGGGTGCTGGGCCTTTTTGTTCGTCTTGGCGGAGCCAGCAGGGAAGAATCGGAAAGAATAGAGGCCATAAAAACGCATCACAAAAGGGCCGAGAGAAGTCGGGGACGTCTCTGCCTCTCCTTGACATTTTAAACCCGGCGGGAAGAAGGAGCAGGGGTGGAGCCTTCCGACCGCTGAAATAAGCCAAGAAAATAAAGAGATTTCCCCCTCGAATCAAAGAAAAGAAAAGGTTTGCTGAGAGCCCTTTCCTCCCACCCAGCGCTCCGTTCCAAAAGGCCATCTTTTGCAAAAGGAAGAGAAAACGTTGGCGATATCGATCGGGTTTCCTATCCTTCCATCGGCAGTATGTTGTTGTTGGTATTATTGCTTTGGGTTGGTGGCTGAAACAGCCTCGTGGCCTTTTACAGCAAAGGCAGGCTAGCCCAAGAAAAACACCAGAGGAAAATAGAATACAGGCAGTCCTCAGATTACAACAGTTCATTTAGTGACCATTTGAAGTTTCGACGGCACTGGACAAAAGGGACTTACAGCCGTTTTTCACACAACCATTGCAGCATTCCCCCCCCCCGTCACGCGACCCAAATTGGGATGTGTTTGGCAACCGGCTCATATTTGTGACGGTCGCAGTGTCCCGGGATCACGTGATCCCCTTTTGCAACCTTCTGACGAGCACAGTCAATGGGGCAGCCTGATTCGCTTAACAACCGTGCTCCTAATTTAAGAACGGCAGGGATTTGCTTAATAACTGTGACAAGAAAGGTTGTAAGGTTTGGGCAAGATGGATGGATGGATAGATGGATAGTTTAGTGGATGGATGGAGAGATGGAGGGATGTGTAGATGGATGGGTGGATGTGTAGGTGGGTGGGTGGATGGATAGATGGATGGTTTAGTGGAGAGATGGAGGGATGTGTAGATGGATGAATGGACGGATGGATGGGTGGATGGATAGATGGATGGTTTAGTGGCGGGATGGTGGGATGTGTAGATGGGTAGATGAGTGAATGGGTAGGTAGATGGATGGATGGTTAAGTGAATGGATGGATGGATAGATGAATTGATGGATGGATGGATCAATGGGTAGATGGATGGACGGAGGAACAGTTGAATGGACAGATGGACACTCACATACAAGCAAGATGCCCAAAAGCTGAATGATTTCAGCAAGACATCTCAGCAGATCTATCAAGAGAGGGATGATGGGCCTCCAAATCCACTTCTGTTGCTGGGTGGCCATTCTCCTTTCTATATTTGATAAAGCCAGACGCTCTGCTTCGTCCAATCTCAGCTTCTCTGCCGTTCTAAGCAGCCCAACCAAAATAGCAACACGTTGGCACTCCCCCTCCAAATGACCCTGGCAGACTGGTCGGAGGAGTAGAATCTGCCTCTGTCTGAGAAATGGATCGCAAATACTCAAGAGAAAACGCGAGGGAGGTTGTGCAGATGATAGAGACAGATTCGAGGATGTTCAGCCTCCTTTTACATCATTTTATTTCCACCATCCATCAGCTGGGCCTTCAAGCTTGGGAGAATTGATAAATGCTTTTAACCACCATTCCTTTTTCCTTGGTGGGTTTTAATGCTTCCTTCTTCTTTTGACGGTGTCATCAATGTTTGCTTTCGAAAAAGGAAGAAGCAAGAAACATAATCATTAAGCAGAAGGTGCTCGCAACAAGAAAGGCCAAGTTCAAACCAGATGTCTGCAAAATAATAATAATAATAATAATATTCCCAAAGGACCATCGTTTTATTTTTTGGTGTGACTGTGGAGAACACATGTTGTTATCTAGTTTGGGTAATGAAACTTCTGCAAGAAAACAACCAAGCTCAGAGAGCACCAAGGACTCCACAGCCCTGTTCCTCCTCCTCCTCCTCCTCCACCACCACCTCTGATGATGTTACCTAGATGGGTCATGAAACATCTGGAAGAAAAGAACCAAGCTCAGAGAGCACCAAGGACTCCAAAGCCCTGTTCCTCCTCCTCCTCCTCCTCCAACTCCACTCTCTTCCACCTCTGATGATGTTACCTAGATGGGTCATGAAACATCTGGAAGAAAAGAACCAAGCTCAGGGACACCAAGGACCTCAAAAAGGTATCTAAAGATCAAATCACGGCAACTGAACCGAACTTAGATTAACGTTTAAGTAAATTTAACTTAGTTTAAACATTTAGATACCTTTGGCCTGGATGACCTGAGTCTCATTTCTGCCATTCATCGCCCCGAGGAAAACCATGGAATGAAGGTAATTGGTCCAAAGTCACCCAGCTTTTTTAAACTATATCTTTAAATAAATAAATAAATAAACAAACCCACCCACCTTCCTTTGAAAGAAAAGTTTTGCAATTAGAAATTGAAATAGCTCCGCAGTTGGGAAGGAAGAGACGTTACAGGGTGGAGCCCCCTCCCTCCCCGTCAAAACGGCTTCCGAATTCGGATGGACAAATTAAATATCTCGAGTTGCCTTTCCCACTAATGATCTCGTAAATCACTCCACGGAGGATCTTTTCCCCTAAACTGAATCTTTCTCCTTGGTCAAAGCAAACGCTTCTTGAAAGACATCGCTGTACTGGGGGGGGGGGAACCGGAGGGGGGGGACACAGGACAACCAAGCCGGAATGTCTTTGGGGTGGAATATCTTCGTTAAATCAATGGGGCGATTTCGCCCTCCGTTCTTTTCTTCTTCTTCTTCCTCTGCGTCTCCTTTGATGGGGTTCAAAACGCCGGCGTTTTTCTCTTGTTCCTCTGAGCTGCTGCCCGACGCCCCTTGTTCTGTTTGCAAAATATGATTATAAGGGTTTTCTTTTTTTTTTTTTACCTTTCAGCAAAATCTCATTAGCCGGCTATTAAACTAGCTCAGTGTGCTTCGTGCCCCCGTTCAGTTTGTTAATGGTGGTGCCTCTTTCTCTCCAAAGCAAAAAGTGGTTGTAGTGTAAGTTCTACTACTACTACTACTACTACTACTACTACTACTATTACTTCTACTGTAGCAGCAGCAATAGTAGTAGTAGTACCCTTCTGCATACAGAATAACAGAGCTGGAAGGGGCCTTGAAGGTCTTCTAGTCCAGTCCATTGCTTAAGCAGGAAACTCCATACCATTCTGGACCAATCTCTTCTCCCTCCCTCCCTTCCTCCCTCCCTCCCTGCCATCCATCCTTATCTCTCTTTCCTTCCTTCCTTCCTCCCTCCCATCCATCCTTATCTCTCTTTCCTTCCTTCCTCCCTCCCATCCATCCATCCATCCATCCTTATTCCTCCTTCCTTCCTTCCTTCCTTCCTCCCTCCCTCCCTCCTTATCTCTCTTTCCTTCCTTCCTTCCTTCCTTCCTTCCTTCCTTCCTTCCTTCCTTCCTTCCTTCCTTCCTTCCTTCCTTCCTTTCTCCCTCCCAACCCAACCCGTAAAAGCAGCCATGAGCATCTTTCCCGCAACCTTCTCCTCCCAAAACCTCCCATCCCACCAGTCTCTTAATGCCGGCTGGGAATGGCCGCTGGGAGACGTCTCGGGCTGTTTAGCATAGGATGGTCAAAGATTTCTTGACTCGCCCTGCGAGGGAAGAAAATTTCCTGCTCTGCAGCAGAGCCAGAGGCCGTGAGTGTGTGTGTTCATGCTTCCACTAATGAATTGCACTCACCAACAACAACATCGGGGCCTGCATTTTAATTGACGGGAGCTGAAGGGCGATGAGAATGTGCCACCCGACCCACCTCTGCGGGGTTTAGAGTCTGGGTGCCCACACTCTGTTCAGCCAAAAAAAGCAAATTTGTTCGGTTCCAGGTTCGGGCACCATAAAAAAATGGCTGCTATTTTCGGGGCCCCAAAGAAATGGATTGTGCTGGGGAGTTCCCAAGATGAACAAGCAACCCAAACTCCCTGGCCGAATTTCGCTGCGGGATTTTACTCTGGATGGCTTACAACAGTAAAACGGTGTGTGTGTGTGTGTGTGTGTGTGTGTGTGTGTGTGTGTGTGTGTGAAGTTTTTAAGTATTTTTCTCTTCTGTCTGTTAGATTTCTACCTGCCTGTCTATCCATCCATCTAATTGTTGTATCTGCATTTTTATTCTGCTGGGTTTTATTGAATGGCGTCTAGAGTCAATTCAAAGTCAGGGAGTGTACAAGTGGAATACATTAAATCCATCCTTCCACCACTCCCCCTCTTCTGCCTCTCTGTTCATCTATTCCCTTCCTTCCTTCCTCCTCCCTCCTCATTCCTTCCTTCCTTTTCATCCCTATCTCCTTCCTTCCTTCTCATTCCTATCTCCTTCCTTCCTTCTCATTCCCATCTCCTTCCTTCCTTCCATCCTTCCTTCCTTTTCATTCCCATCTCCTTCCATCCTTCCTTCTCATTCCTATCTCCTTCCTTCCTTCTCATTCCTATCTCCTTCCTGCCTTCCTTCTCATTCCTATCTCCTTCCTTCCTTCTCATTCCCATCTCCTTCCTTCCCTCTTTCTTTCCTTCCTTCTCATTCCCATCTCCTTCCTTTTCATTCCCATCTCCTTCCTTCCTTCCTTCCTTTCTTCCTTCTCCTTCCCATCTCCTTCCTTCCTTCCTTCCCATCTCCTTCCTTCCTTCCTTCTTCCTTCTTTCCTTCCTAAATTTAACAACTGCCTCACTTAGCAACGGAAACCCATTGTAGCTGTAAGTCGAGACCATCCTGTATTAGATCTCGTAATCTAGCAGTCGCTAGAATGATTTGGGTCGGGGTTTCATAGCTCTTCTTCTTTGTCTCCTCTGCAGGTGACGGATCATGCAACCACAGCCCTGTTGCACTACCAGCTCCCTCAGATGCCCGATGTGGTTGTCCGCTCCTTCATGGTAGGTTTTATTTCTTTATTACTTTGATATGCTGCCCAGTAGTGACTCTGATGGTGTTACCTAGTTGGGTCATCAGACGTCTGCAAAAAAACACCAAGCTCAGAGAACATCAAGGACCCCACAGTCCGCCCGCCCTCCCTTCCTCCCTCCCTCCTCCTCCTCCTCTCATCACATCCCACTCCTTTCTAGCACTGATAGTGTTACCTAGTTGGGTAATGAAACATCTGCAGGAAAGCAACCCAACTCAGAGAGCACCAAGGACTCCATAATCCTCCTTCTCCTCCTGCTTGAACGGGAGACTCCAGAATACAGAATAACACAGTCGGAAGGGACCTTAGAGGTCTTCTAGTTCAACCCCCTGCTCAAGCGGGAGACCCTCTACCCATTCCAGACAAATGGTTGTAGGATCTGTACATCAGGGTCTTGGATGAATGCGAGGCCAGTCAGATGAAGCGCGAACGGGCCGCCATTGACCAGGTCTACATGCTTTCTCTACTCCGAGAATACTCTGAGGAGGAGAGAGGAAGTTATTGACTGCCTGAGACGGAGGAGCAGCTCCAATCAAGGCGAAGAGAATTCATTTTCATAAAGGCAGTCCGCACGGCCTTCAGAGAGCAATTTTCTCTGATCGATATAATTCAGCCAGACCTCCCATGACAAGATTCATGACCGTTGTGGCTAGTTCGAATCTGATTGCTCCAGAAACTTGTTTTATTTTTATTTATTTTCGCTGCCTTTCTCCCTGAGCCTGCAATTCGGTCTGGGTAAGAAGAAGCCCTTTAAGCCTTAGCCTTAGATAACCGTAGAAAACCTTCCTTAGCATTCTTCCCTTTCTTATCCCTCAGATAGTCCTTGAGTTACAACAGTTCTTTCAGCGGCCGTTGGAAATTACGACGGCACTGGGAAAAAAAGTGACCTTAGGATCCATTTTCCACACCGTTGCCGCATCCCCATGCCACGAAATCAAAATTCAGGCACTAAGTGACTCGTATTTATGACGTATTTTGCCACCTTCTGACAAGCAAAGTCAACGGGGAAGCCAGATTCACTTAACAACCGCGTTGTTAACCAAACAACTGCAGGGAATCGCTTAACCGCCATGGCGAGAAAAGTCATAAAATGGGACCAAAACGGTGAACAATTGTTTCCCTCAGCACCGGAAATCTGGGGCTCCGTTGCGATCGTAAGGCGAGGATCCCCTGAGGTCCTTGATAATTTTTCCTCGTTCGCACGGTGAGCGGAAGGGATTTAACTTGAGAGCCAAAGGGTGGAAAAGCGAAAATCACAAGCGAAAATCTTGAGGGCCACAAGATGTGGGTGAAGACAGCAGAAGGAGCAGAGACGGCAAAATGAATCCGTTTAATTAGAAGAAGAAAAATCGGCGAACGGAAACCCCCATGGATTTTTTTTTGCTGAAAAAGAGAGAGAGAGAGAGAAAACTCTCTCTCTGATTTATGAGTGTGAAGATTAGAAAGGCTTAGCTTATGGAGGAAGGAAATTGGGAGGTAACCTTAGAGAGAGAGCGGGCACCGTAAAAATATTTCATTGACTTCTGTCAGTAAGATTGGAAATATAACCTTCCCCCCACTTCTTTTTTCCCCCCTATTTTCACTATTAACTGCAGGTAGTCCTCAACTTACGACCACAGTTGAGCCCAAAACTAAGTGAAACCTGCCGTGGGTATGTTATCCAAGTAACATACCCACGGCAGGATACGGTTGCCACGTTTATTAAGTGAATTTTATCCCGTTTTTATGAGTTCTCTTGCCATTGTTAAGTGGATCATTGCAGTGGTTAAGTCGGTAACACAGTTGTTAAGTGAATCTGGCTTCCCCGCTGGTCGGAAGGTCGCAGGAGGGGAAATCACGTGACCCTGGGACACTGCGACCGCCATAAATACAAGTCCGTTGCTGAGGGTCTGAATTTTGATCGTGGGACCGCAGCGGTCATAAGTGTGTAAAACGGTCCTCGGTCCCTTTTTTTCCCCCAGTGCCGTTGTAACTTTAAAAGGTCACTAAGTGAACTGTTGTAAGTTAAAGACGCCTGTTTTCTGTCACTGTCTGTTAAGAAAGTTGGAAAAGAACGAGCATCGCAGGAGAACCGAAGCTCAGGTAACCCTCAAGCCTTCCATTCTTCCCTTCTAAGTCTACATCTGGGCTTCCTCAAGGAGTGGTGCGGTGGCCTAAAGGTGGAGCTCTCGCCTTACAATCAGGAGGCTGTGAGTTCTATCCTCGGTAGAGGCAGTTATTTCTCTCTCTGGGCACAATGAGAACATATCTGCTGAACAAAACTCCTCATTGGCGACAGGAAGGGCAGTGGGCCAGTAAAAAAACACTCTAGCTCCATTCAGTTACCCAAATTCCACTCCGCAAGGGATTATGGGGTCGTTAAAAGATGAAACCAAAGCCATGTTTTGTTTTCACACTAAGTCTCCTTCCTTTTTTGTTTTTTTGTTTTTCAGACCTGGCTGAGAAGTTACATCAAGCTGTTCCAAGCTCCGTGTCAACGTTGTGGAAAATTCCTGCAGGATGGCCTCCCTCCAACTTGGCGGGATTTTCGGACCCTGGAAGCCTTCCATGACACGTGTCGGCAGTGACCCAACCTAGTTGAGTTGAGAAGAACACCTTCTCTGGAAGTAGAAGATGGATCTGAAGAAGCCCGGAGCGGAAGACAACCTTCCATAGAGCGATCTCTCATTTCTCCTTGACCGAGATCAATGTCTCCATGAACTTCAGCAGGATTAAATGCATGTTTTGGTCAACCGTCATGACCGGTTTCAGGATAACGACCTTGTTCAACCAAGAAGGAGAAGAAGGTATAGTCCAGTGATGGTGAACCTTTTAGGCACCGAGTGCCCAAATCGGGACGCTATGCATGTGTGTGCGGCAGAGTCCCGGAAACCCGAAGACCAGCTGACCAGTGGCGCATATCTTCGCCAGCTGGTCTTCATGCGTGCCAGAGCACCATAAACCCAGCTGGCCGGTGCACACATGCCTGTTTTTTGGCTGTTTTGGGCCATTTTGGGACCATTCTCAGGCTGTTTTTTCCAGGCTGTTTTCAGGCTGTTTTCTGGTGCTCCAGCGCCTGCAAAGATCAGCTGGCGAGCGTGCCAGGAACCAGAAAAGCAGCTGGCATAGCTTTGCCATCATGCGCATAGTCCGTCTCTCAAAGCTCAGCCTCCCGGCTTGATCCGAATTTCTTCATGGCTTTCAAGAAGATCTCAGCTGACATGAATAAAAATTCATCCTTTCGCTCATCGGTTCTCCTTTTTTTTAAAAAAAAAAAACTTTCTGTCTCTTTTCTACAATTTTATATATATATATATATATGTATATGTCTTTGGTTATTCGGGATTTCTCCTGCGTAAAATTGGAGGTTTCTTGGCAACGTTTTGATGAAGTCTCATTCGTCATCTTCAGGCTGGTGTCTTCGGCTTCGTGCTTCTAGGAGCAATGTGTGTGATCGCAGAAAAACCTCAGAAAACATATAATTTGAGGTCCAAAATTGGGTTTTCCACCCCACTTTCCGTCCTGATATCATGATTGTGGATCAGAACATGGTGGGTTCAAAAGGAATCTCAATCATTTACTTATTTCATCCTTTTTGAAACCTGTTCCCCAGCTTCCCAAGATCTCTCCTGGATCCAGTCGTGGGACCAAACGATTCCCCTTGGAAAGACTCCGTAAACCATCCCTTGGCATTTCTCTTACCTGTTATTTTGCCTTCAAACTAAAGCTAGGCAAATGAATCGAACTCTTAAATCGTTAGCTCATCCCTGTTTTCCAGTTTCCCCTTCTTTCTTGACTTTTCTTATTAAAACAAGAGACCGCGTTGGGGGAAAAAAACCCGTCTCGTTTTTATTCACTGCCCTGCAAAGTTCAGAAGGAGGCGTCTTGCGGAACTGTTGATTCAAAGGATTCTCGCGTCCCGTTAAGCGGATTGTGGTTTGAGTTGGGTTTGTGTTTTGTGGCCAGTATTGTTATTCGATTGACTTGTGGTGCTCTCTGAGCCTGGTTGTTTTCTTGCAGACGTTTTATTATCCAACTAAGTAACGTCATCAGGACTAAGTTTGATTTATATCCTCCATTCGTATTATATCCTTTATTTCCTCCCAAAATATACTCAAGATAACCAGGTTTAAGGGAAAACCCAAGAAGAGACAAAGTTCAGATCGGAAGTTTCTCCTTCTAAAGACGAGGAAGGGAGACCGATGGATTGATGTGTTTCTTGAGCCCAGGGAATTGTGATTTATTCCCTAAACCGTGACTTAGAGCTGTGTGATCTCACCCAAAACAACACGATACTCTGGGAGTGGACTTAAGTGACTGCGGCCCCTTTTCTTTTGGTGAAAATGAATATCGAGGGTTTTTTTCCCCCCTTCCTTTTACTAAAACCAGAGTTGGCTAAAAGTGCCGCCTCCGATCTATTGTATGTATTAAGAAGCTGCGAGATTCACGGGGGAATTCGTGTTTGTTTGTTTCGCTGGTAATTTTATTTCTGGGAATTCTCAGCTGCTCTGCGGCTCCCAGACTGATCTCCCATTTAGAATATAATTATCCTTCGCGCTTCTCTCCTCTCCGAATTTTACAATGCAGCCTGCCCCCTCTCCCTAAAGCGCAAACTTGGGTTAAACGTGCAGATTTTGTGATGAGGAAAAAAAACTCGAGATGCGTGCTCTGAACGCATTGTGTAAGGGCCCTTTGTATTCACAATCCGTTGTGCGTTTAAAAAAAAAAAAAAACCCCAACAACCCGATTCATGGAGAAACAGGGATAGCATGAACAAACACAAATCCTTCCCCCGGATTTCAAGTCATCCATTCCTAATAAAATAACAGGTAGTCCTTCACTTACGACCTGTTGTGACCCAGGCCCAAGTAGGTATTATCAGACGCAAACAGTTTGAAACAAACAGACTTTATTAGAACAGCTGAGAATTAACTCATTTTCAGCGTAGTCCAAACTAATTCAAAGCAAATTCATTCTACTCTACTCTTATTCTATTCTATTCTATTCTATTCTATTCTATTCTATTCTATTCTATTCTATTCTATTCTATTCCATTCCATTCCATTCCATTCCATTCCATTCCATTCCATTCCATTCCAATCTTAATTTCTATTCTCTTCTCTTCTCTTCTCTTCTCTTCTATTCTCTTCTCTTCTCTTCTATTCTATTCTATTTTCTTCTCTTCTCTTCTCTTCTCTTCTCTTCTCTTCTCTTCTCTTCTCTTCTCTTCTCTTCTCTTCTCTTCCCTTCCCTTCCCTTCCCTTCCCTTCCCTTCCCTTCCCTTCCCTTCCCTTCCCTTCCCTTCCCTTCCATTCCATTCCATTCCATTCCATTCCATTCCATTCCATTCCATTCCATTCTATTCTGGATCATTGAACTAAATCTAAGCTTCCAGAGCCTTTGGCCTGTGTTTTTTTCCCCCCAAGCTCAGGAAATTGAAAACAAGCCATCTTGCCTTTCAAGCCTTCCTTGTCGGGTAACCTTTACGAGGGGGAGATCTCCTTGTGTCTCTGCAATTCATACTTTGCCATCTTTTTCTCCAGTTCTGTTTAGCTAGATCAAAAGCCAAGCGGCACTGGAGGCATCGCAGCTGACTAGAAAGGGATGGCAAGAGGACACTCAGCCCCACGTTCTCACAGAGAAGGAACAGAAAGATCCAAGTAGTTCTTGATGGGAGACCTCCTTTTGCACTTTTTAAGGAAATGAGAGGTAAACAGTCATTCCCAATAACCAATGCCCCGGACGAGGGCTCTGCGTCGGAGATGGGTCCAGGGCCATCTGGGAGTTATGCATGGACTCCGGAGCCTCCAGAGTTGGACATCAGAGAGGCAGAGGAACAGGAGGAGCCTGTTCCTAGTTTGCGCATGTGCAGAGCTGCCAGAAGGCAAGAACAGTTAAGACAAAAGGGGCGACTCGGGAGTAAGGCCTGGAGATGATTGGCCCCTCCCATAAGGCTTGAAAGAGGAGCAAAGGCACATGGGGCCTTTGCAGGAAAGCAACGTTGTTAATTCTGTTCCCAGTCGGCATCTCTGTTTGATTCTGGACTCGGTGTGGCTTTGCCAAGTAGGTCTTTGGCAGCGTGTCAAGGGAGATAAAGGTGGGTGATTATCCCGAAGGACTTCTCCCAAAGGACTTTCTGCAACTAATTGGGACTCAGCTGTGAATGAACGTAATTCACAGCTGTTGCAATAAAAGAGGTTTTTGGGACTACTCGTGTGTTTTCATGACTCAGGAAGCCTAGGTCACAACAGGATTTTGACCATACCGCAGCATCATGCCAACGTAAAGGTACCATCCATCAAACGGGGAATCCCTTGTCTTAATTATCTCCTATCTTCTCCATTCCAACTCTAATGTTCTATCTAAATCTGTGACCCATCTAAAGCCAGATAGGTCCTCCCGAGCACATTTTCCATGAAAGATCTTCTCGATCCTTAGGACAAACCTCCAAGTGGCCTCAACGACCCTCTGAAAGGATGCAAACGACCAGCTGCTCTGCAAGGAGTATCAATCCTTCCATTCTCCCACCATCCAGTCAGAGCCGAAGAAGCTTCTCGGATGAGAAGCGAAACGTCCTCAAAGTAAAACTCAAGATAAATCCAGACACCTCCTGAGAAAGCAGCACCTTTGGGGTCTTTCTTGGTTGCCTTCGACATCACGTCGTGACCTCTCCTCCTGGTCTTCCAGCCCATGAAAAAAAAGTCCTTCCTTCCTTCCAAGACCAAACTAAGACAAAAACTGCCGTGTAATTTCTTGGATCGGAGTTCTAATATTTAAAAAAAACCCGCCTTGCCGTTGGCCGTTATCCAGTTCTCCGGTCCCGAAGACCACTTTGAAGATGCGCTACATATTTTTGACAGAAGGTCTGCCGTTTCCTGTTTGCTTCTTGAAGACTTCTTGGACAGCTGCCACCTGCCCCCTTGCGATCTGTTTGTTTTCAGCTCATCAAGGAGTTCTAGAATTGTTTTGTGTTTTGGGGGTTTTTTTTTCAGCTGCGTTCGCTTCCTCCCTGCATAAATTATTTCCCCAAAAGAGTTAGCCCTATACATCCCCTGCAGAGAAACAGATGGAACGTATGCGCCTTGTATTTCTTGGAAATAGCGGAAGCAAGGACCGTGAGAGATGTACATTTGGGC
The DNA here is from genome assembly GCA_022577455.1 of Arizona elegans. Classification (NCBI taxonomy): domain Eukaryota; kingdom Metazoa; phylum Chordata; class Lepidosauria; order Squamata; family Colubridae; genus Arizona; species Arizona elegans. The sequence continues at coordinate 2,296,807 of JAKOOJ010000034.1, read as the reverse complement.
TCTGGAGGCCAGCCACCTCTCTTCTCTGCTCAGTTCAGGAATTTAAATCCAGCCCTTCCAGAATCCCTGACTCTCGAACCCAGAACAAGAGATTTCCATTTCTAAAATCGGATGTGGGGATCCTTGGTGCTCCCTGACCTTGTCTTCTTGCAGACGTCTCATTACCCAGTGAGGTAACGTCGTCAGTGCTGGAAAGGATTGTGGTTTGTAGAGAGGAGAACGAGGAGAGGAGGAGAACTGTGGGCTCCTTGATGCTCTCTGAGCTTAATGGTTTTTTGTGAAGACATTTAATTACCCAACTAGATAACATCATCAGTGCTAGAAGGTTTGTGGAGGGAAAGAGAAAAGGAGAGGAGGAGGGCAGGGGGAAGAGGAAGAGGAGGATTGTGGGTTCCTTAGTACTCTTTGAGCTTGGTTGTTTGCTGGCAGATGTTTCATTACCCAACTAGGTAACCCCATCAGTCCTAGAAGGGAGTGGGATTTGCTCCCGATTGCCATGCACTCAAAAGCCCGATTGGGCTTATTATCAGGGGAGGTCTTATTTTGGAGGAAACGATAGATAGACAGATAGATAGATAGATAGATAGATAGATAGATAGATAATGAGATAGATGATAGATAGATAGATAGATAGATAGATAGATAGATAAATAGATAGATAGATAATTAGATAGATAGATAGATAGATACCGTGTTTCCCCGAAAATAAGACCCTGTCTTATATTTTTTTGAACCCTGAAATTTCTTTCTTTCTTTATTGGTTCGATTTATATGCCGCCCTTCTCCGGAGACTCAAGGCGGCTTACAATGCATTAAGCAATAGCCTTCATACTTTTTGTATATACCTGCTTAATAGGGCTTTCGCCCCCCCCCCCCAAGTGGTGTTCTTTTTTATACAAAGTCAGTTTATTGCCCCCACAATCCGGGTCCTCATTATTATGAAATAAGTGCTTGGCCTTATTGCCATGCACTCAAAAGCCCGATTGGGCTTATTATCAGGGAATGCCTTATTTTGGGGGGGGTGGGAAACAGATTAGATTTGTGGGGTCTGAAGCCGTGTCTCTCTGAAGTTGGCATTTTAGTGCTTTCGAGGCCTGAAATTCAGAGGGCTAAACTCCCGTGATATCCAGGTTAAAACACAATTTCCTCTGGAAGGTAGTTTAAATTCAGGTTGCTTCTGTACCGCGACGCTTCCGTCTGCCTCCTCAGTATTCACTTAGCGTCTTTTGGAAAGGGTTTGATTATTCAAAAGGAAATTAAACAGCTTTTTTCCCCCCACCCCAAATTGTTCATTTGCATTGCGAAAATGCTTGGTTGATTTCAGGAAACCCCCCCTTGACCCGAATACACGATCCGTTTATCTCAAAAATCTAGATTCAGGTGCCATTGTTTTGTGTCTCTTCTCCCGGTGCGGTACGCTTAGACTATTCCGGGATGTCGATAATTATTATTATCTGCAAAAAAAACACAAAAAAACAGAAGAACTTTGGCTGGTAACGTTCTTCCTCTTTCCATCAAAGGATATCGAGGGTTGTGTTCTACCACGAGTTCGGTTTTTAAACAACACACGCACACACACAAAATAAACATCTTCAAAAAGCCGGTGATCAAAAGAGAGACGCAACGATTTTATTTCTGTGTTGCTCTTTGGTGGGGAGAAAACGCTCGCCAGCGAGGTCGTGGATGGCCTTTCTTCCCGTCAAGCCTTTGAAGCAAAAATAGAAGCTGCAACGAGCGAGTTGACCCATTGCAGTAATGAAAGCTGGTCAGAAAGTTAAAGGAGAGAGTCTCCAGTCTTTTAAGTAGATCAAGTTCCTTTGGGTTTGGAGGGAAACAGAGAGGAGACCTGAAAATTATCACCTGTCTTTTGTTGTTAGTTGCGAAGTCGTGTCCAACCCATCGCAACCCCATGGACAACATTCCTCCAGGCCTTCCTGTTCTCTACCATCCTCTGGAGTCCATTTAAGCTCACGCCGACTGCTTCAGGGACTCTATCCAGCCACCTCCTTCTCTTCCGTCCCCTTCTTCTTTTGCCCTCCATCGTTCCCAGCATTAGACTCTTCTCCAGTGAGTCCTTCCTTCTCATTAGGTGGCCAAAGTATTTGAGTTCACCTGTCTTTAGCAAATTCTGGCCGTTTTACTGGAATTTGAATGCAACTTTGTGGTGGGCTTCCATAACTCATGTCAAGAACATGCAGACGCAGGCCAATGAAAGAAGGAAGGAAGGAAGGAAGGAAGGAAGGAAAAGAGGGAGGAAGAAGGAAGGAAGGAAAGGAAGGAAAAGAGGGAGGGAGAAGGAAGGAAGGAAAAAGGAAAGAAAGAGGAAAAGGGAGGAAGAAGGAAGGAAAGAAAAAGGAAAGGAAGAGAAAGGAAAAGGGAGGGGGAAGGAAGGAAGGAAGAAAAAAGGAAGCGAAGGAAAGAGAGAAGAAGGAAAAGAAAGGGTGAGAGGGAGGGGGAAGGAATAAAGGAAAATAAAGAGGAACGAAGGAAGAACGAAAGAAAAGGAAAAAAAAAGCAAGCAATCCTGGTGTCTTTAAGCCATCTTAACTTATACCATTTTCTCGCTTTTCTGCTAGCAAATTTTCAGAATACATTTTCTGGCCGGGCTTCTCCAATCTTGGCCGCAGCTCGTCCTCCTCTCCTTTCCCAACGTCTTATTTCTGTGGCGGCCGGGCGTCGTCTGAAGTCCCCCCTTTTTTCTTTCCAAAGCTCTTGTTGTAAAAAGAGGGCCTCCTTTGATCCGCCTAAAGATTTCCAATGGCCAAGGATTAACCGCTCTCCACCCTCGAAGGCTGAATCTTCGCCCCTTTGCAAGGAGATGAAAGCGGCTGTCAGGAGCCTCCACACCCCCCAAAAAAGTCGGATCGATACCTTTCTTTTCTTTTTTCTTTTTTCTTTTTTTTTTCCCAGAGGCCAGAAAAACTCTCAACAAAATGTTGCAGCCTCTATCAAGGCTCACCTCCCTTTCAAGTCCCTTCCCAAGGAACTTGGCAAAGCTCTGGAGAAACCGGCCTCATTTATCTTCCCATCGCTTCAAGGGTTTCACAATTTTGGGAAGCGAAAAGATGTGAAATTTCAGGCTGGGCCAGGAGGGAAAATTGGTTCCCCTGATTTCTCCTGGGGAAAGCTGGAAGTGTCTCTTGTCAACGTCAAGGACAATTTGAGATAAACGAATGGGTCGGCCTAGCTTATAAGAACCATCTCGGAGCTTCAAGGCTTATCTCTTTCCCCCCCATCTGCAGAGAAACGGGGGTGGGAAACTTCTGGATTTGGGAAACAAAAGAACATTTAAAAAAAAAACACGTAATCCTTAAAAGACAAAAACGTGGCCTTGTGGCTAGAGAAGATCTTTTCCAGAGATCTCTTTTTTTATTTCTGGTCATTGGTCAAACTTAGCCTAGTCAATGGACGCTGCATTGTGGAAAATTGTAGAGGAAACAATTTGGATTCAATTGCCGTCGTAAGTTGAGGACGACTTGTTCTCTATGTACAAATTTAATGTTAAGTTTGTACGTGTACAGTAGAGGTCGTCTTTGATTTAAGGGCCACCGTTGAACCCAAAATTTCTGCTGCTGAGCAAGACAGTTGTTAAGTGAAATCAGTGGTGAAATCCAATTTTTTTTTTACTACTGGTTCTGTGGGTGTGGTGCGGCTTGGTGGGCATAGCAGGGGAAGGATACTGCAAAATCCCCATTCCCTCCCCACTCCTGGGGGAAGGGTATTGCAAATCTCTATTCCCATCCCACTCCAGGGGAAGGGTATTGCAAAATCTCCATCAGGCTGCTGGCGGACCACAACTCTAATGATCAGCCGAATCAGCTAAAGATCCATTCGTTTGGCTGTCCCCTGAAGCGATTTATTATCCTACTGCCCGCGGGGCTGGACAATGCAATCTCTTATGTGCTGATTCCTGGACTGACGGACAAGTCCTTGGCTTTTCAACGCTATCTTTGGAGCCAAAGTGGTTGGAAGTTCAGACTGAAACACTCTGCAAAGATTCAGAGAGGTCATTTGTCCTGAAATGCCTCCCACATTTGTAATAGCAATGGGTCGCATTATGTTGGACCAGGAGTAGGGTTGAAATGCTACCGGTTCACTCCGGTTCGTGCAAACTGTGCAAAGTAAAAAAAAAAAAAAAAAGAGGTTCTGACTCTCACAGCTGTGCTACGTGATCGTCGGAACCTTTTTTTTTTTTTTCCATTTACTTTTTTAAAGCAATTTTTTTACTATCTATTCACCCAAGCCGGTAGTAAAAAAATGCTTTATAAAAGTTTTTTTTAAAAAAAAGATTCTGACGATCTCGTGGTAAAGTTGTGATCGTCGGAACCTCTTTTTTTTTACTTTTTTTAAAGCATTTTTTTTACTACCGGTTCAGGCGAATAGGTAGTAAAAAATTGCTTTAAAAAGATTTTTTAAAAGTTGCTCACGCCCACCCAGTCACATGACCTGCCACCCCCCAAGCCACGCCCACCAAGCCACACCCATAGAACCGTTAGCAAACATTTTTGCATTTCACCGCTGACCGGGAGGATTAAAAAAAATGTGAACCTCTCGAGAGGTAAAATGCTGAAATGGTCCATCCATCCATCCATCCATGCCGATCCGAAGAGCATCATCATTTGAGGTCTACCTGTATCTAAACCCACAGGCCGTGGCATCCACGTGTGTCCGTGTGCAGGCCTGCAGACGACGCAGCCGTATTAATAGAGAAGCTGTATTTATAAATAGGTCCTTGCCAAAGCGATCGTTTCCAAGCGATGCGGAATTTTAACTTTCCGACATGCCCAGCTGCTCCGCCGAAGGAGGGCTTGGGCGCGTAGGTGGGCGGGAAGGCTCATGCATTATGGATCTGCACTCAGATCAATCCTTCAGGAGGCTGCCAGCCCAAAATCAAAGCTTAAAAACCAGCTGGCGATGCGGGATATACGAGGTCCCAACCCTGTCTTTGTGGACCTCTTCTCTTTCTCTCTCTCAATCTCTCTCCCTCTCCCTCTTTCTCTTTCCTGCTCTCTCTCTTTCTCTCCCCCTTTTTTCTCTCTCTCTGCCTCTCTCTCTTTTCTCTCTCTCTCTCTCTTTCCCTCTGTCTCTCCCCTTTGTCGCCCCCTTTCTCTCTCTTTCCCCCTCTCTTTCTCTTTCCCTCTTTCTCTTTCCCACTCTCTTTCCCCCTTTTCTCTCTCTCTCTCTCTTCCTCCATCACCCCTCTCTCTCTTTCACTATCTCTCCACTTTCTCACGTCCTTTCACTCTCTCTCTTTCCCACTCTTTCTTTCTCTCCCCCTTTTTTCTCTCTCTCTGCCTCTCTCTTTCTTCCTCCCTCCCCCTCTCGCTCTTTCCCTCTCTCCCCTTTCTCTCCCCCTTTCACTCTCTCTTTCCCTCTTTCTCTTTCCCACTCACTCTCTTTTTCCCCCTTTTTTCTCTCTCTCTGCCTCTCTCTCTCTCCCTCCCTCCCTTCCTCTCTCTCTCTCTGTCCCGAACCAGCCATTGTCCTCCTTCACTTTAAACGCTTCTGTCTTTCCCCCAAGCAGACTTGGGTCGGGGAAGAAAAACAAAACAAAACAACAAAACAAGGATGCTGATTTTTTTTTCTTTTTAAATGAAAAAGATCTCAAAAGGCAGACAACTATTTTGGAGTCGGTGCCAAGGTCCTGTAGATGAATCATGATATCAAAAGTAGACGGTCGTCTTCTTTTTCAGGAGAGAGAGAGAGAGATGGCAAAGTCACCTTGCGAACGGGATGGGTGGGGGTATGGAAATAAAGGAAGGACCTGACAAAGCCAGTCTTTGTTTCGTTAAAAGCTGGGGTGCTAATGATGGGAGGGGGAGGGAGAGGGAGGGGTGTTTATATTCTGCTAATAGACTGTTTTGCTTGTCTGCCCATGGCTGTCTGTTTATCCATTCATCCATCTATCCACTCTTCTTCCTATCTATCTATCCATTCCATCTATCTCATCTATCACCTATCCATCCATTCTATCTATCTATCTATCTATCTATCTATCTATCTATCTATCTATCTATCTATCATTAAATTCCCATTGCAGGCAATGAGCTATCTGTTCTATCTATCTCATCTATCATCTATCCATCCATCCATTCATTCATCAGTCTATCTTATCTTATTTATCTATCCATCCATCCATCCATCCATCATCTATCCTATCTATTTATCATCCATCCTATCCATCCTATCCATTCTGTCTATCTTATCTATCATCTATCCATCCATCCATTAATTCATTCATCCAGTCTCTCATCTATCTATCTATCTATCTATCTATCTATCTATCTATCTATCTATCTATCTATCTATCTATCTATCTTTCACCTATCCATTCTATCTATCTATCTATCTATCTATCTATCTATCTATCTATCTCATCTATCATCTATCTATCCATCTATCCATTCATCCAGTCCATCTCATCTATCTATCTATCTATCTATCTATCTATCTATCTATCTATGACCACACGGAGGAGGGAGCAAAACCAAGAAAAGAGATTTTCTAAGGCCAGGAGGGGTCAAAACATTTAACGCATCCTGTTAAACTGGTCAATGGGACCAGCATGTTTCTCTGCCTTTTTCTTTTTCAGCCCTCAAAATCGATCAGCGCCAATCCAAGATGGATTTGCTAATGGCCCAATAAGACTTCTCTCTCTCTCTCTCTCTGCCCCGGCTGTTCCCACGTGGATTTTTTCCACACTGGGTTTTAATCAGGTGCGTCTCTCGCCTTGTCAAAAGAAAATCTGAATCCCTCTGGGTCTGCGGGGTGAGTGAAAAGCTCAGCAAAAATTATGGATCGATCTTTGCAGAAGATTAATCAATCAATGGCTCTCCGGGGTGGGTGTGGACGGAGGACAGGAGAAGCACCTCCTGGCAGAAGACAGAATGAGACGAAGAAAAAGGGTGAATTGACTTCCTCGAAGAAGTCGAAGAGGAGGGACTGCTGGTTACCGATTAATTTCTGGGGAAAACAGATCCAATTAATGACCGTTTTACTAATTTTAACAACTGCAGGGATTTGCTTAACCAATAAATAAATAAATAATAAATAATTTTATTTCTATACCGCCCTTCTCCCGAAGGACTCAGGGCGGTGTACAGCCTATTAAAAACACAAGACAACATCAGTTAAAATAGTTTAAAATTATTAAATGAATTCGGCTCAATTTAAAACTCCAGGAATTTAAAACCCAATTTAAAATTGTTATGTTGATAGCCCAACAGGGTCTTGAGTGCACAACGAAATACCCGGAGGTAACAAATGGGGCAAAGTTGTAAAATGGGGCAAAAAACTCACTTAACAACATAAAGTTTGGGCTCAATTGTGGTCCTAAGTTGAGGACTACCTGCATTAAAGTCCTCTTAATCAGAGATGGGAATATAAACTACTATGGAATTGTGACTTACGTAGTGTCATTTGCCTTCCTCATCTTTCCTTAAATCTTCCTGGATGGAAATACCAACAAATTTGCACTATTTACTTGTTAATTTTCTGAATGAATAACTAACACTTTGGGTACTTCTATATTAGGCAGGTTAGATAACAATCCTGGGTAGAATTTGAATTTCGAAGGAATATCAGCTTAAGATATCCTACCCCCCGTCCCTCTGTGTCATTCCTTGAGGAATCAAAAATAGCTTTTTGCACAGTCTGCCAGATGTTCAGACTGACATTTTTGTCTACCCATTAAGTCCTTCCCAGACAGATATTGGCAGGCGTAGACGTTCGATGGTGTTAGAAATCTCATTGCCGGATTTCAGCTGTTGTCTATTATTATTATTATTATTATTATTATTATTATTATTATTATTATTATTATTGGCATTATTATAACTTGTCGACCTAACAACAGTCTTAAATTCATTCCCTGAAAGGACAGACAAGGAGAAAAAAGGCCCTGCTACAAAATCAGAAGTATCTTTAAGATAGAAGCATCGTTATCCGTCCAAAAGGACCATCGGGGTAAAGAGGCACATTTGCAAAACAGGCAGTTACGGGAAGTCGGTCGAAGAAGTCCCTTCTGCTGACATAAAATTATTCTGCAACAGTGCTAGCCTTTCATTATTGAAGAACAAGTTAGTGGACAGGGCAGAGGTGAAGCAGCCTCGGAGAGATGCTCGCTCATCAGAAGCAAACCAGGAAAAGATGATTCAGCAAGCCTTCATGGCCATCTGCAGAGAGCACTTTTGCACGCCTAAACTTCTGCCAGGATTAGAACACAGAATAACAAGGTCGGAAGGGAACCCTAGAGGTCTTCTAGACTACACTTCTGCTCAAGCAGGAGACCCTATGGCTGCCCAGTCTCTTCTTAAAAACTTCCAGTGTTGGAGCATTCACAACTTCTAGTGGCAAGTCGTTCCACTGATTAATTGTTCTCACTGTCAGGCAATTTCTCCTTAGTTCTAAGTTGCTTCTCTCCTTGATGAGTTTCCACCTGTTCCTTCTTGTCCTGCCCTCAGGTGCTTTGGAGAATAGCTTGACTCCCTCTTCTTTGGGGCAGCCCCTGAGATATTGGAACATACTTCTATCACGTCTCCCCTACTCTTTCTTTTCATTAAATGAGACCTACCCAGTTCCTGCAACGGTTCTTCATATGTTTTAGCCTCCAGTCCCCTAATCATCTTGGTTGCTCTTCTCTGCACTCTTTCTAGAGTCTCCATATCTTTTTTACATCATGGCAGAGGTGGGTTTCAGCAGGTTCTGACCAGTTCTGGAGAACCGGTAGCGGAAATGTTGAGTAGTTCGGAGAACCGGTAAATGCCACCTCTGACTGGCCCCGCCCGCATCTATTCTCTGACTCCTGAGTCCCAGCTGATCGGGGAAAAAATGGGGATTTTACAGTATCCTTCCCCTGGAGTGGGCTGGGAATGGAGATTTTGCAGTATCCTTCCCCTGGAATGGGCTGGGAATGGAGATTTTGCAGTATCCTTCCCCTGGAGTGGGCTGGGAATGGAGATTTTACAGTATCCTTCCCAAGTCATGCCCACAGAACCGGTAGTAAAAAATTTTTGAAACCCATCACTGCATCATGGCGACCCAAACTTAAAAATTTGGAATATGAGCCCCCAAATGGATATTAAGACGATGTTTTGAGAGACCCTTAACCAATAGAAGACCTGGAATATTCCAACTTCATCCCATCAAGAAGGGGGACCGTCGTTTCTAAAAATAACGCCTGCCGAGTTGTATCTTTCTCCTGCCCCGCTGGCATTTCTCTTTTATGGTGGCATCTCTTCTGGGGAGGAAAGAAGAAAAAAAAAGCAAATCGTGTCATATTGCATATGCAAAGCGAAATGCTGCAAATTTATTGTCGGCATTACATGCTAAGTGTGCATGTTTTTTTTTTTCCTTTCCACCTCCCTTCGTCGCTCTCAACCATCTTTGATGGATGGATTTTTTTTTTTTTTTTAATATACAAAATTTATGTGTGGCCCACTCCCTGAACAACAGTGGGCAGCTTCCAAAAATACAATAAAAGGCATCATTGAGCCATAATTAAAAATGAGAAATATGAACGTATTAAAGGCTAAAGCCAATAGAGAACGTGAATATATAGAAAAGGCCAGAGCCAAGAAGCAAAGTTTTAGCGTCTCCTAAATTGCAGTGAGGATGCCTAGAGTCACTGGTTTCCTAGAATAAGGCTGACCTGTTTTGGACAATGCAAAGTGTGTGAGATTTCTGATGCTCTCAGAGTGGGTGGTTTTCTTGCGGACGTTTCATTACCCAACTAGGGCACATCATCAGTGCTACAGAAGGGATTAGATTTTGCAGAGCGGAGGAGGAGGAGGAGGACTGTGAGTTCCTTAGCGTTCTCAGAGCTTGAGTTTTTTTTTTTTTTCTCCTTGCAGGCCTTTCATTACCACTTTAGGTTACATCATCAGTGACAGGAGGGAGTTAGGGATTGCTCTCAGTTTATATCCTAACGTCTCGCACTGTCAGTGTTGGTGGGAGATCTTTGCCCAACACCCCGTAATGCAGTCACGTGACCATGAAGGCCGATGATGGGCTGTTGGGATTTCGGAACCGGGTTATAAGTACTCAAGGACCAGTTGCAATTCGTGAACGTTCTCTGATGATGATTAAAAAGGGAGGGGGCGGGAAAAAGAAAGAAAATTCCTATTTTGGAACGGCTGATGTGCTAGACGGTCGTCAATGCGACGAGACAATTTTCCTTTTTAAAGTTTTCCCTTTTATTCGCCGCTCTTTTATCGGCATGAAAGATGGGGGTGACAACGATAAATCAATCCGGTCTACTTAGGGGGGACTCTGTGCACGTCAGACAGGGAAATATTACGCCCCCCCCTCTTTTTTTAAAAAATCACAGAGCAAATGCTGAACATATTTGGGGATTCACGTGTTCAGACTTGCCTCCGAAGGGGATCAAGTTACCTGGTTATTATCTTTGGGGTGGGGGGGGCAGGGGTCTTGAGAACAATTTCAAAAGCAAAGCCTCCTCGATTAATCCTGTTATTTGCTCATGGATTCCTGCGCTGTTTGCTCGCTCTCCATTAATATGCAAATGGCCCCAGCTGTGTTGTTGGGTGTTTGGAAAGGTTTTGTGTTTAGGAAATTTTTATGTTCGTTTGTTTGGGTTTTTGACAGAGAGAGAGGAAAAAAAAAAACTCCTACCCAAGAAACTATGAAAATATACACGAGAGCAGAGGTGGGCTTCAAAAGTTTTAGCAAGGGGGTTCTCGGCCTGGTGGCTGGGCGGGCGTGGCCTAGTTGGCCTCCTGAACCACGGCTGGGGGTGGGGAATTTTTGCCCTCCCCAGGCTCCGGAGGCTTTCCCCCAGCCTCTGGGAGAGCGAAAACAGCCTCCCCAGGCTCCAGAGGCCCTCTGGAGGCCAGAAACGACCCCATTTCTGGTCTTCCCAAACTTCTTCCATTTTTCGCTCTCCCCGAGCCTCCGTGCGCACCTTGAATTTACCTGCATCCAAAATGAGCCATGTGGGGACTCTTTGGAGGGGCGGGAGGGGGGCGAGCAGGACCAGCCAGGAGTGGGATTTTGGGGTTCTCCAAATTGCACAGAATCTTAACTTTTTATTTATTTTATTTTATTTTATTTTATTTTATTTTATTTTATTTTATTTTATTTTATTTTATTTTATTTTATTTTATTTTATTTTATTATTTTATTTTATTTTATTTTATTTTATTATTTTATTATTTTATTTTATTTTATTTTATTTTATTTTATTATTTTATTTTATTATTTTATTTTATTATTTTATTTATTTTATTTATTTTATTTTATTTTATTTTATTATTTTATTTTATTCTATTCTATTCTATTTTATTATTTTATTTTATTTTATTTTATTTTATTTTATTTTATTTTATTTTATTTTATTTTATTTTATTTTATTTTATTTTATTTTATTTTATTTTATTTTATTTTATTATTTTATTTCTATACCGCCCTTCTCCCGAAGGACTCAGGGCGGTGTACAGCCTAATTAAAAACACAAAGACAGAACTGACTCATATTTATGACGGTTGCAGTGTCCCCGGGGGGCGGTGTCACGTGACCCCCTTTTGCGCCCCCCCCAACAAGCAAAATCCATGGGGAGAAGCCGGATTCATTTAACAACCACGTTACTCGCTTAACAACTGCAACTCTTCTCTCACAACTGTCATAAAACGAGACAAGGCTCATTTAACAACCGTCTTGCTTAGCAAATTAGGAATTTGCTAAGCCGGATTCACTGGAACAACCTGAGTTTCAGGGTTTTTCGCGAAACCTGAATTAGACCCATTCAGTCTCGACCAAGAGAAAGCATCGCCGATCGCTGTCCGTCGTGATTGATTGACATGCGTGCATTAAAAAAAAAAAAGGTTGAAGAGAAAGCCAAAAGCGAGTTTTAACATCTTCGAAGTTTGGATTCTGGGTCTGGACCGGTGCCTGACGTCGCAGTATCGGAAGCTGTGCCAAGGAGCAGATGAGAATCCCGATACGGAATGAAGGATTTACTGTGCTAAAATAGAAAACATCAGCAAAGCTTTTCAAAGATGGGGAAGGGAAAGAGGCGGGCTTCATCATTTTTGGGTGGGGTGGGGTGGGGGAGATGGGGAGGGTGTCACCAACCTGCAACGGATTAATCTGAGAAGACGAGGACCCACCAAGGGCAAAGGGACAAGATCTGATTTTGCTACTTCGTCCAAGTAAGCGTGCTTAACCAATCCACCCTATTAGAATAATAGAATCGGAAGGCTGGAAGTCTTCCACTCCAAACTTCTGCCCAAGGCAGGAGACCTTCTACTGTCCTGGACAAATGGTCGTCCAATCTTTTCTTGAAAGCCTTCAGTGATGGTAGCAATCACAAGTGGGGAGACACTGCTTACAACATAGAATCATAGGGTTGGAAGCAGTGGTGAAATCCAAATATATATATATATTTTGGACTGCCAGTTCTGTGGGCGTGGCTTGGTGGGCGTGGTATGGCTTGGTGGGCGTGGCAGGGGAAGGATATTGCAAAATCTCCATTCCCATCCCATTCCTGAGGGGAAGGATATTGCAAAATCTCCATTCCCACCCCAATTTGGGGGCCAGCCAGAGGTGGTATTTGCCGGTTCTCTGAACTACTCGAAATTTCCGCTACCGGTTCTCCAGAACCTGTCAGAACCTGCTGGATTTCATCCCTAGTTGGAAGGGACCTTGGAGGAGAAGAGAAGAGGAAGAGGAAGAGGAAAAGAAGGACGGGGGAGAGGAGGGAAGAGAAGAGGAGAGAAGAGAAGAGAAAAGGAAGAGAAGAGAATATAGAATATAGAATAGAATTAGGAATAGAATAGAACAGAATAGAATAGAATAAAAGATAGAAAATAGAAGGTGGAATGGAAGAATAGAACAGAACAGTAACTTCGAATGGTCACTAAACGACCTGCTATAAGTCGAGGACTATCAGTAAATAAATTGTTGTCGTAAACCGAGGACTAGCTGTACTTTTAGCTCGGAAAGGGCCTGTGGAGCATCGCAAGGAAGCTAAAAACCCTCCTTTCTCCACCCCTGCCTGCCCTTCATCAACATTGCTTCCAAACTTTACCTAGGCCACAACGATGTTCACAACGATTAAACTTGGTTTCTCGTGACAGAACCTTCGCTCCGCGCTTCCGCCTCCCCCCCCAAAGTCTCTTTTTTTAGGAGACTGATTTTCCCGTCTTTTCCTGACCCCGTGCACTTTCTTCATCCAGCCCCATCATTTGCATCCTCTACTCCGGCCCTGGGGGTGAGGGTATCAATTATCAATGCTAACGATATGGTAACGAGGCCTGGCTAATCAATGGCATTTTCCACCGGATTTAATCAGGCAATCAATCAAACGAACCCCGATTCCCAGCTCCGAAGCCTTTGGTTTAATGCGAGATATTCTCTGGTGCCAAAGCGGTCAACGCCAGAGGGTTGAGTTTTGAGTGACAGCTTGGGGGAGTGGGGGGGGATGTTGGGGGTTTAACCCCACCCTCCTGCTGACGAAGCCAATCACGGGTCTTGCGAACGCGACACAGCAGAGGTCAGGGATGGGGGTGGATCGGGCCCAATTTAATTCCGAGGATTGATCGGATCCAACTCAAGTTGAATTGGAAAGCCACTTTCCATCGGATCCAACGATTCAGAAACCGACCGAGCGCAATCTTTGGCTTGATCGTGACCATAAAACGGAAGGAGGACGCAATTTGGAGAAGGGATTGCGTTGGCGTGGAATTTAATTGCACAATTGATTCTTTGTGCAGCCCTGTAAGGTCTACCAGGGACAACGAGGTTATCTTGAGTCTTGAATGATTATTTTAATTTTCCTTTTGTGGTTTAGAATTGTGTACCATGTGGAGCTCTGGCTGCTCTTTTTTGTTTGGTTGTTTTCTTGCAGACGTTTTAAGACCCAACTAGGGAACATCATCAGTGCTAGTGAGTGCAGGGTTTGTTCCCTGTTTATATACAATTTCCCTGAACTTGAATTCTTGCAGACGTTTCATGACCCAACTAGGGAACATCATCAGTGCTGTAGAGGTGCTATTGATCCCAGTGCTAATTGTGTGGAAAGTGCACGATTCAGAGCCCAGAAGACGAATGAATTTGGAAAGGAGCTTAAAGCTATGGTATACTTTCTAAATGTTCCTTCAAAAGTGCTCTTTCACAACGGTTGAAACATCTCAGTTTTGCAGGAAAAATTAATGCGTGGGCTGTCAGGAAATCCTCAAGGTCCACAATCTGGGTTTGATCAATTCAGGAATCGCAAAAAAAATAATAATACAATGGAACAGTGGATACACGAGCCGGCGAAATCTAACAGCGGAACTTTTAATATCCGGTGGAAGGGGAAACAAAAGAGATCGAAAGCATTGTGATTTAGACACAATTCCAAAGCTACGTTTTCCAAGACATTATATGGATACATTATAATAGTGTTCTAATTCATTGAAAAAACCTACTTTTTTTTTTCCTTTCAAAATTGGCACGCAGCCCTGCTCTCTTTTACCCCACAAGGGGGAGCTTCTATATCACCCTAAACAAGATTTTTGGAGGGTTGTAAAAAAAATAATAATTTTATAATTATTTTTTAAAATATTTTTTAATATTTTTAAATGTCTGAGTCAAGAGGCTTCTCCTCCTCCTCTTCCTGATTCTCCTTCTCCTCATTCTTCTTCCTCTTCTTCTTCTTCTCCTCCCACTCCTCCTCCTTCTTCCTCTTCTTCTTCTTCCTCTTCTTTTCCTCCTCCCCCTCCCCCTCCCTCTTCCTCCTCCTTCTTCCTCTTCCTCTTCTTATCCTCCCACTCCCACTCCCCCTTCTCCTCCTCATTCTTTTTCCTCTTCTTTCCCTCCTCCTTCTCCTTCTCCTCCTCCTTCTTCCTCTTCTTTTTCTTCTTCCTCTTCTTTGCCCCCTCCCCCTCCCCCTCCCTCTTCCTCCTCCTTCTTCCTCTTCCTCTTCTTATCCTCCCACTCCCACTCCCCCTTCTCCTCCTCATTCTTTTTCCTCTTCTTTCTCTCCTCCTTTTCCTCTTCCCCTTCTCCTCATTCTTCTTTCTCTCCTTCTCCTCCTCCTCCTTCCTCTTTTTATTCTCCTCCCTCTCCCCCCTCTCCTCCTCCCCCCAGTGTAGGAACAGACTGCTGGTCCAGGAAGACATTAAGCTTATATGCTTAATATAAGTAATGCAAGCCTAAAATTCAAGCACAGGAAATCAGGAGTCCAGGCAGTTCAAATGAATATACTATATATAGGCTTCTTATTTATTGGATGGTGGTAGGTAAAGGATTCAAGGTGGGCCACATCAGGGGTGGAATTCTACCGGTTTGGACCAGTTCGGGCCAACCGGTAGCTCCGACGATCAGCTGGGAGCGAACCGGTTCACCCCATGGATCAGCTCCACCCACCACTGGGCCAGTGGTGGATCCCACCACTGGGCCTGACTTAGTGGGAATCAAGGGACTCGAGACTAATGACGTACTTGATTCCTCCCTTGGTCTCAGCCTGCTCATCTCCTACAAGTGCTTTCCATCCTGATTTCCCAAAACTTTCAAGAGCGTGTATTGCCAGTGGAAATACACGTTCACCAGTTCTCTACCCCTTCCCCCTTTCCAGCAAGCCCCTTACCCAGCCAAGGTGCACCCGGCTCCCTCTGATTCAGTCACCCACTTTTGCAGCCGCCGTCGACGGTCTTTTTAAATTGCATCCCACGTTTTGAAGGCAGCGCTAATTCAATACAGAAGGTCTCTCTTCCCATCATTAGCAGATCTAATTGTAACAAAGGCCAAGTGTTAATCAGACTGGGGAGAGAAAACGGTCCTCGGCTTCTTAATGAGGTTGTCCCAGCCCTACCGGCAGACGGGGTGAAGCAGACCTCGGGATAGGAGCCCCATTGAAGAATCGAGATATGGGTCACCACCTCGAGAAAAGCTATCAGTGCCGATGCCGGGGAAATGAAATGAAGGCCCAGATTTCCGAAGAGGGGAGGTTGAAATTGGAGGAGCCCTTTAGAGCTCGATTCTTCTGCCATGACCAAGCAAAATCTCTCTCTCCCACCCCTCCATGTTTCCAGGTCTTCTAAATCTGGACAGCAACCAGATGCCCCTGAAATTTGAAGAGACGAAGATCTTGAGATCTTTTGAAAATGGAACAGAGACTTAGATGACTCGGAGAATATTCAGCTGAACGAAAATGGAGCAATTTCATCCCTGCAAGCATCTTTTAAGAGCAAGCCCCGCTCTCTACTAACACTGATGATGTTACCTAGCTTGGTAATGGAAGGTCTGGAAGAAAAATACCAAGCTGGAGGAGACCCCATACTCCTCCTCCTCCTCCTCCCCTTCCCTTCCCACTCCCCCCCTCCAAATGTAGCAATACATTTGGAAAAGCAAATTTAAAATATAAGAAAAGCCATATTAGTCTTCTTCTTCTCCTCCTTCTCCTCCTCTTTCTTCTCCTCCTCCTTCTTCTTCTCCTCCTCCTTCTCCTCCTCCTCTTCCTCCTCTTCTCCTTTTTTTCCTCCTCCTCCTCCTCTTCTCCTCCTTCTCCTCCCTCCTCCTCCTTCTCCTCCTCCTCTTCCTCTTCTTTCTCCTCCTCCTCTTCCTCCTCCTCCTCCTCTTCCTTCTTCTCCCTCTCCTTCTCTTCCTCTTCCTTCTTCGTCTTCTTCTTCTTCTCCTTCTTCTTCTTCTCCTCCTCCCTCCTCCTCCTCCTGTGTGAAAAACAGTCATGTCACTTTTTTCAGCTCTTCAAACGGTCACTCAATGAATGGTTGTAAGTCAAGGACTACACTGTATCTGCTGTGGCTTTTGCAGCAACTAGACAAATGGGGAGGTGGGCACGGAGTTTGATGGTTGTTCCTTTGGGCTTCCATTGTGTGCCTGTTTCCATTGTTTTGCCTGCTAAGCACTTTTGTTCCCCTGGAGTAGCAACGTGTTGTGAGTTCACAGACTCATCAGAAAGTTTATGGGCAGGAATTAATCATGAGCCCTCAGGACAAATTGGTTGAGTTGTAGC
Organism: Arizona elegans; assembly: GCA_022577455.1. NCBI lineage: Eukaryota > Metazoa > Chordata > Lepidosauria > Squamata > Colubridae > Arizona > Arizona elegans. The sequence continues at coordinate 2,279,835 of JAKOOJ010000034.1, read as the reverse complement.
TGGTGGATGCAGGCGAGGTGGAAGGAAGGCAGAGACAATGGGAAATGGTCACGTCAGCAAACCACCCAAATGCAAAGCTTTGCATATTTGGGTGGGTGAGTTCCAATTGCTTTCTTTTATTTTGTTTCATTTCATTTCTTTATTTTCTTTATTTTATTTTACTTTATTTTGTTAGTTTATTGTTTTATTTTATGTTACTTTATGTTACTTTATTTTATATTATTTTACTTTATTTTAGCTTAATTTAGCTTAATTTATTATTTTCTTTTATGTTACTTTGTTTTACTTTAGTTTACTTCAGTTTAGTTTAGTTAGTTTATAATTTTATTATATGTTACTTTGTTTTACTTAACTTTATTATTTTATGTTATGTTACTTTGTTTTACTTTATTTTAGTTTACTTCATTTTAGTTTAGTTTATTATTTTATTTTATTTTACTTTATTTTTTACTTTACTTTATTCTATTCTTTTAGTATTATTATTTTATTTTACTTCATTTTATTTTATGATTTTACTTTATTCTGTTCTATTCTTTTACTTTTATTCTTTTATTTTATTTTGTTATTTTACTTTAATTTTCCTCCAAGGGGATACAACCAAAATCCAAAGTGATGCAAGAATTCCGTGAAAGGGAGAGGGGGAAAAAAGTCTAGTAATCTATTGCATTGGATATGTTCACCGTCTTGAGTTATTTGTTAAAAAAAATAAATAATAAAGGCAGCTCTATATAAATTTATTAAATTTACATCATCACCCAATTCACACCTAAGCGACTCCGAGCGATTTACAACATTAAAACTTTTAAACACACGACGTTGTGTATTCACACAACTTTCCCCTTGGAAACCGATCACCAGAGAGAAGGTTAGGGGTTGAAAGCTTGGCCTCTCTTGATCCCAAAGGCAAAAAGTCTTCTTTATTTATTAGCTAGATCTTGCCAAATCTTAATTGATTGGTCTTGAGATGGAGCCGAAAGTCAGTCGTTGTTTACCGCTGCTTAAACATCATCTAACATTAGTTTGCGCTGAATTTGCTGACCGGATAATGGTTGCACTTAATGGTAGTTGTGCAATGCTCATCTCCTTCCATTTTAAAAACCTTCTCAGAGTTCATAGTAAGAGGATGGAGAAAGTTTATGGTTGTTTTTTTTAAAAAAAATTGCTTTTCCTGGGTTGGGTTCAATGTTAGAACATAGCTGGAAGGGACCCTGGAGGTCTTCTAGTCCAACCCCCCGCTCGAGCAGGAGATCCTATACCATTTCAGATAAAATGGTTGTCCAGTGTCTTCTTGAAAGCCTCCGGTGATGGAGCACCCACAACATTTCTTTAAAAATAATTTTTTATTACCCTGTTTCTCCGAAAATAAGACCCAACTGGAAAATAAGATATTTTAGGATGCTCGTAATATAAGCCCTACCCCCAAAATAAGCCCCAGTTAAGATTGTCAGCCAGATGGATGCATTTAGTACCATATTTCCCCCCAAATAAGATCCAACCGGAAAATAAGCCCTAGCATGATTTTTCAGGATGCTTGTAATATAAGCTCTACTCCCAAAATAAACCCCAGTTAAGATTGTCAGCCAGATGGATGCATTTAGTACCGTATTTCCTCTCAAAATAAGGCCTAACCAGAAAATAAACCCTAATGCGTCTTTTGGAGCAAAAATTAATATAAGACCCAGTCTTATTTTCGGGGAAACACGATTAATTTTCTACTATTACATTTAATTAGTGCTTAATAAAAAATCATGTTGCCTGGGTTATTTTGTCTGCTTAACAGTACAAATTACATTCCTAATCTTTACCCTTTTTTTTTCTCCAGCCGTCGATAAAATAAATTCCATGTTTGATCGTGTTCCGAATCTTCGTTCTGTTTGAGCTTCAATGTAAGTCTGTCCATTTCTGCACAGTCCAATATCTTCTTAATTATCTCTTCATCTCACGGTGTTTCTTCATTTTTCCAATGCTGAACAAATACAGCCCTCGCTGCTGTTAATACATGCAATATTAAATATACACTTTGCTAAATCAAATTTTTCTGGTACTGCACTAATAAAAAAAAAAGTTAAGGTTTAAAAGATCTACATGTTTCCCTAACATCTTTTCTAACCAGATGCATATTTTTGTCCCCCCCCTTTTTTTTTTTTGCTTTAACACAAGTCCACCACAAATGGTAATATGTGCCAGATTTTGGGTTGCTTTCCCAACATTTACCAGACATATTTTTGAACGTTTTGGCTAACCTAGCATGTGGTAAGGAGCACCCACAAGGTTAATAGATAGATAGATAGATAGATAGATAGATAGATAGATAGATAGATAGATGATATAGAGATAGAGATAGATAGAGATAGATAGATAGATAGATAGATAGATAGATAGATAGATAAAGATAGAGATAGATAGATAGATAGATAGATGATATAGAGATAGATAGAGATAGAGATAGATAGATAGATAGATGATATAGAGATAGAGATAGAGATAGATAGATAGATAGATGAGATAGAGATAGAGATAGATAGAGATAGATAGATAGATAATATAGAGATAGATAAAGATAGAGATAGATAGATAGATAGATAGATGATATAGAGATAGATAGAGATAGAGATAGATAGATAGATAGATGATATAGAGATAGAGATAGATAGATAGAGATAGATAGATAGATAGATAGATTGATATAGAGATAGAGATAGAGATAGATAGATAGATAGATAGATAGATAGATGATATAGAGATAGAGATAGATAGATAGATAGATAGATAGATGATATAGAGATAGATAGAGATAGAGATAGATAGATAGATAGATAGATGATATAGAGATAGAGATAGATAGAGATAGATAGATAGATAGATGATATAGAGATAGATAGAGATAGATAGATAGATAGATAGATAGATAGATAGATAGATGATATAGAGATAGATAGAGATAGATAGATAGATAGATAGATAGATGATATAGAGATAGATAGAGATAGATAGATAGATAGATAGATGATATAGAGATAAATAGAGATAGATAGATAGATAGATAGATAGATGATATAGAGATAGATAGAGATAGAGATAGATAGATAGATAGATAGATAGATAGATAGATGATATAGATATAGATATAGATATAGAGAGATAGATATAGATATAGATATAGATATTGATATTTGTTTTCTGAGGTTTTCGCGGGTATTTGTATGTAGGTCTTTGGTTATTCGGGTTTTCTCCCGCATAAAATTGGAAGTATCTTGGCAACGTTTCAACGAAGTCTCATTCGTCATCTTCAGGCTGGTGTTTTTGGCTTCGTGCTTCTAGGAGCAATAGGGCAGGAGATGGCAATTAACTCCAAATTAAATACAAATTGGGGGAGACATTAAAAAAAAAAGAATGCCCTGGTGGTTGCAAGATGGCCAGCCTCATCAGATGTCAACCTTGGAAGGTTTTGTCCCCGACAACCAAACATCCAACAAGGATCTGTTCTTTACGTCCAACTCAGAAGCTTAGATCATTGCTCCTAGAAGCACGAAGCCGAAAACACCAGCCTGAAGATGACGAATGAGACTTCGTCGAAACGTCGCCAAGACACTTCCAATTTTACGCGGGAGAAAACCCGAATAACCAAAGACCTAGATATAGATATAGATATAGATAGTATAATAGTTCCATCTTCCATTAAACAGTGGAACAGTTATCTGGATACATGTATCTTTGTGCAATAATAATCAAAATTTACAACAATATCCATTACGTTAATATGGCTTCTCGAATTTCACAATACTAATATTGAACATGATAAACATATGCATATCTAATAGGAATATAATAATAATAATAATATTAAACACTCACAGCCAGTCCCTCCCTCTTAGCCCAACCGACCTCACAGGGCTGTTGTGTGGAAAATAGGAGAAGGAAAGTGTGTCGGGTATGTTCACCACCCTGACTGATTTGTCAAAATAATGAAGGCAGGAGGCAATGATCTAAGCTCCTGAGTTGGACGTAAAGAACAGATCCTTGTTGGATGTTTGGCTGTCGGGGACAAAACCTTCCAAGGTTGACATCTGATGAAGCTGGACATCTTGCAACCACCGGGGCATTCTTTTTTTTTTTTAATGTCTCCCCCAATTTGTATTTAATTTGGAGTTAATTGCCATCTCCTGCCCTATGGAGGTGTGCCCTCCTCTTTCATTTCTGTAAGGAAACGTGTGTCTTTCACCGACAACCTTCCTAATTGAGGCTGAATTATCACATTTGTCCAAGGCTCTTTTTTTTTTACCTCCTTCCATCCTCCAACCGAACTGGACCAGGGGCTCTGATTTTAGAAGGGGGGGGAGGGAAAAAAATATCCCCCGTTTTGCCCATCAAGAAATTCTAACTCTCCAGCGACTTCATTAGCAGGAACACCTCCAGCCAGAAAAGCGATGGTTAATTATCCTAAAATGCCCTGATTTCTCCCTTCAATCTTATATGACGGAAACCTCATTACCGAAGACAATGTAGTACATTAAGTGGCTTATACTAGTTTCAACTCTTCAACATTCTGAATGGGATCCTCTCTAACTGCTCATTCAACCACCCACCCACCAAATCCATCCATCCACCCATCCTGTGATGAACCAGGGCGTGGCACGAAAGCAACACAGCCAGACAACAGGTCTAACTCGCCTTTATTGCTCCAACTTTGCCCCCAAACGTCCCAACTACAAGTCCTGGAGCAAAGCTCTCACACACACCTTCAGCAGCCTCTGGCTGCGAGGAGTCCAGTAAACCAGGTTAGCCAAAGAGTAACCAGGGTAAGACGTTCAGCGAAGCAGACAAACAGGGCAAGCCCCACAAGACAGAGCACAGTAATCTCCGGGCGTTGGCAAGCACACACGAGGCTCCACAAGATTCAATGCTTGTTTCCGACAAATGTCCCTCCCACATGGACCTGCTTACATCTCAGTCCCCAGGTGTGCCTTGTGAAGGGGGGTGGGGCACTCTCTTCCAGTGGTGAAATGCAGCCGGTTCTATCCGGCTTGGGAGAACCGATAGTGCCAGCGGCGTGAGGCTCCGCCCACCCGCCCGGACATCATCACATCCATTTTTGACCCTCTGCGCATGCGCAGAAGGCTCTGTACATGTGTGGAGGAGGCACACGCAAGCATGCTCACATTTGCAAACCGGTAGTGAAAATAAGTGGATTTCACTCCTGCTCTCTTTCCTCGTAGCCGGCTCAGTCTGCGTTGTTCTCGCCTTCTCTCTTCTCTCCATGCTCTAGGATCAGGAGGGGGTGGTCCTTGCTCTTCGCCTGAGTTCTGTCTCTCCTGCTCCTCCCTGCCTGCAAGCTTTTCTAATCCTGAAAAGCCTTTACCGGACTGATTCTGCCCTTCCCCAGTTTCCTCCAAGGCCAAGGGAACCTCCCTCTTGACCTCTGTCGGCTCTTGTTCCAGCTCATCTTCCCCCACAGATTCAGACTCTGACGGGGGCATGACGCATCCATCCATCCATCCATCCATCCATCCAATCTCATCTGTCTATCCATCCATCCAGGTCGTCAGTAATCCCAAAGTAGGTCCATTGTAGCTTCAAAGGGTCACTAATGGTCATAAGTTGAGGACTACTTAAATCAGAATTATTTTGTGTCTAGCCTAGCCCACTTTTTCTGCTTTTGATGCCACCCCGCCCAATCCCAGGAGTAGGCTTGCAACACCCCCCTGTAGTTAGGGAATGGTAACATTCGCAAAAATCAGAGGAACCGGCGTGCGTCACCCCTCTCAAAACCCCACAACGTCCCTCCAAAGCGTTGACCTTTTCATCTCTCTTGGACTGCTGAAATGTGTGTGTTTGCATTCGCTCGGACTTTTCCACACTTCCCCGGCATCCCTCATGCACCGCCAAATGAATTTGCAACCGGAGGTGAAAATGGATGAACCATTTAGCTGACATCCGTCCGGGATGCACAGCTCCCAATCCTCCAGAGGTCAAAACGCCCTTCGATAAACAGCATTCAACCAGCCAGCTATTTTTGGATGCATTGATTTTATTTTTTCATTACTTCCAAGTATTTATAGTTGAACACTCTTGCCTTCTGCCCAAATATTTAGGCTTCTCCCCCCCACTCACCGAGGTTATTTTGTTTATATATTATTTATTTGAAGAGCCCCTCTTTCTTTCAGCTCTTTGCTTTTGAACTAATGTTCTAAAGACACAAAAAAGGAAAATACAATTATAAGGGAGAAAGGAAAAAATAGCAACATCCTCCTAGATATATTATCTTGTCCTCCGCTCCCCCAAAAATCCTTGAGCTCAACATTTAAAGGGACATTACATCACTGGCTCAGCTTTCCTTTCCCAGAGTTCTGGCTTGTTCTTACTATGGTTTGCTTAAACCACAATGAGTTGGGTTCACACAACCCCAAATTGTGGCTTGCACGCCCCAATGGCTGGATTCCTACAAACCTGAATAGGGTGATGGATTATCCTGATACGCAGATCATCTCATCTTTGACGTACCTACGGTCTTGAAATTCATTTGCAATATGAAATGCTTCCCAAACAGCCTTAGAAACCACCCTACAGTTTGCTAGACGCCAGGGGGAAAAAATTCTAGCCACGTCAGACAAATGATCAATTTTATTCCGACAATAGTTTTTTGGGGTCGTGAGTCTCCTCAGTTGCATGCCCTGCACGATTTATTGTTTCTAAATGTCAGTGGGCAGCCTCCTATAAGGTTCCATTTTTCTGACGGACAATATGAATTCTTAGCAAGCCCTTCGGAGGTTTAATGAAGTCATCCTCAGCTCCAACCTGGAGGATGATCTCCCAGCGCTTTCTCAGTAGGGGTTCTCCAAGAAGACAATTGAATCCCTTGGGCAGCAGTTGAATTTTTCAGAGCCTGAAGTTCACCAGGAAAAAAAAAAACACACACACACCACCACCCCTTCAAATCTGTTTTGTTCTCCCATCTCCTTTGTCTAGGGAGAAAGAGAAATTGTGAGATGAAAATGTGGCACGGTGAATGGAAGGTCCTCCTGCTGTGAACTCTGCACTGGACAGGCCTTCCAGCTTCCTTTAGCCTGCCTGGACACGGCTGAAGTCCGGAGGGCAGACTCGCAAAAGGAGGAGAAAACAACACCAACTTTAAGGGCAGAAGAGCCAGTCTTGAAAATGACCAAAATGTGTGTGGGCTGAGTAGAAAGTGGGATTCTTCCTTTCAGTAGCTGGATAAAGTGCTCCACAGTTTAAAGAAAGATGAGAGAGAGAGAGAGAGAGAGAGAGAGAGAGAGAGAGAGAGAGAGAGAGAGAGAGAGAGAGAGAGAGAATGAATGTGAGAGTGATACATTGGATTGGATTGGATTGGATTGGATTGGATTGGATTGGATTGGATTGGATTGGATTGGATTGGATTGGATTGGATTGGATTGGATTGGATGGACGGATGGGTGGGGGGGCAGATAGATGGACGGATGGATGGGTGGGTGGGTGGGGAGAGAGATGGATAGATAGGTGGGTGGGTGGGTGGATAGGTGGACAGAGAGATGGATGGGTGTGTGGGTGGAGAGAGAGAGAGATGATGGATGGGTGGACAGACAGAGATACATTGGATTGGATGGATGGATGGATGGATGGACGGGGGACAGATGGATGGATGGAAAGATAGATAGATAGATGGGTGGGTGAATGGATGAAGAGAGAGAGAGATGATGGATGGGTGGACAGACAGAGATAGATTAGGTTAGGTTAGGTTAGGTTAGGTTAGGTTAGATTAGATTAGATTAGATTAGAATGGATAGATAGATAGATAGATAGATAGATAGATAGATAGATAGATAGGATATGGGGGAGAAAGAGAGAGATGATAGACAGATCTTACAACTATATTAAAAAGTGAAATACCAGGTCTATTGCCAAGATAAAATAGGCAAAAGAAAATGCGATACCTATGTGCTAAATGCAAGCATATGAAGTATATACACTGTAATATAGATACAGATTTTATAGACATTCATATCTAGATATGGCTATATAGATATATAAATCTAGATCTTTTACTCTTTTTCTCCCTTTTATTTACAGCACTGAGCTCAAAGATCGAACCTTTCTTCAGTCTGGAAACAATTCAGTGCACTTTGCAACTACTGAGCAGTGTTAAGGTATTATCCTGCCGAACTGTACGATGTCAGCCACCCTTTGAATATTTGGTCCGTTTACATCTCAGAAATTGTATTTACATTGATGTAAAGTTTCCGTCTTGAAAGGTTTACTTTGCTTTTATCCATGTGGAGTAAATAGCTTCTTGTTCCTATTGTATAAATACCACTATACTATCTATTAACAAAAGGAGAGGGAGGAGGGGGAAGGCTCCTTGGTGCTCTCTGCGCTTGGCGGTTTTCTTGCAGACGTTTCATGACCCATCTAGGTAACATCATCAATGCTAGAAGGGAATGGAGTTTGTGGAGGAGGAGGAGGAGGTTATGGATTGTGAATTGAGGTCGTAAGTCAAGGACTACCTGCACAAAGATTTATATAAAAATATTACATTTAGCTAGCCAATAAAGGCATGGCAAGAGGAGTCAAGCTAGTGCTGAATTTCTAGTTGTGTAGACGATTTAGGCCACTGCAATGATTAGAATTGGGGGGAAAAGGTTAGCCGAGTTAAGCATCCCTTCCATTTGTAATTTTTCCAAGCGAGTTGATGGATGCAACTTTTTGTTTCTTTCTGAATACTAACAGGGTTCACCGAATTGAAAACACCAATTTATCTCCCAATCCTTTTTTTTTTTTTTTTAGCATTCATTTTCTTCTTCTAATAATCTGGACAAGATTGCCCTCTAGAGTTTCATTACAGGAACAATATATAGGTGAAGTTTCACAATATATATATATGGAAGCCGGATTCACCTAAAAACCAGGAGACTAATTTAACAAATGCAATGATTCGCTTAACAACGGTGGCGAGAAAAGTCGTAAAATGGGGGCAAACTCACTTAACAAGTGTTTCACTTAGCAACATAAATGCCGGGCTCAATTGTGGCCATAACTGGAATGGCTACCTGTATGTTACTCTTAACAAATTCACTGAGAGTGAAATTGATGAGACCATTCAGCGGATTTCTTCTCTTACAGAGAAGAACTCAGACCTCAAGAACATAGAGTCCATCTGAAGAACATAGGAGAGTAGAGTTGAAAGGGACTTTGGAGGTCTTCTAGTCCAACCCCCTACTCAAGCAGGAGACCCTATAGATCCCAAGATCTCTTCATGAAATCCTCCAGTGATGGACCACCTACAACTTCTGGTGGCAACTTCCGTTCCATTGATGGTTCTCATTGTCAGCGAATTTCTCCTTAGTTCCAAGTTGGATCTCTCTCCGACGATCTTCTGCTCATTACTTCTTGTCCTGCTGTTTTGGAGGATAGGTTGACCGCCTCTTCTTTGTGTCTATTCTGATATCTTAAATATTGGAAGTCCTGGCAAATAGATGGGGAAGAAATGGAGGGAGTGACAGATTTTATTTTCCTGGGCTCCAAGATGACCGCAGATGGGGACTGCAGCCAAGAAATTAAAAGACGTTTGCTCCTGGGGAGGAAAGCCATGGCAAATCTAGACAGCCTACTAAAAAGCATTCTTCTTCTTCTTCTTCTTCTCCTTCTCCTTCTCCTTCTCCTTCTTCTTCTTCATTAAACATGAAACACAGTCAACTGATCATTTAAAAATGTATCACAAATACCATTGACCCGTGCTAATGGTTGATACAGGTTGCTGCCAGCGTCCTAGGTATCAACCAAGAATCTTCTTAAAATATATGATGTTCCCAGTAGTGTAGTTTTTGCAGTTCAGCTGGTGTTATTGCAGGAAGCTGCAATTTCTTGATGTCTTCTTCTTCTTCTTCTTCTTCTTCTTCTTCTTCTTCTTCTTCTTCTTCTTCTTCTTCTTCTTCTTCTTCCTCTTCCTCTTCTTCTTCCTCCTCCTCTTCTTCTTCTTCTTTTCTTCTTCTTTTTCTTTTTCTTTTTCTTCTCCCCCCCCTCCTCCTCCTCCTCCTCCTGGCCATATCAACATACAAGGTTATTTATTATTTATTATTTATTTATTTTATCATATTTATATACCGCCCTACTCCCAGAGGACTCAGGACGGTGAACAGCCAAGATAAAAATGCAAATAACATACAAAAGTTAAAAGCTATTAAAAATAGATTAAATAATTTGGGCTCAAAAACAAATTTAAAAACATCCAATTTATGTAAAACATTTAAAACCCAATTTAAAAGGGACAGATAGGCCAGACCAGCCTGTTGGAATAAAAATGTTTTTAGGGCGCGGCGGAAAGTGCGTAAATCTTGGATCCTCCGTATCTCCGGGGGGAACTCGTTCCAGATGGCAGGTGCCCCCGCAGAGAAGGCTCTCCCCCTTAATATGTTAAAACACATATTACCGATAAAATCCTATACAAACAATTTAAAATAAGAGTAGGGTAAAATACAATAGTTATAGGATAAAATGCAATAATTTAATACATCAATATGTAGAATAGAATAAACTATATTTCTATTTCTTCCTGAAAGCAACTTCTGGAGATAAACTATTCTACTGATCTTCATGCAACACCGAAGTTTTCTTCCCTTTTTCTAGGGGGAAAAACTTCATTTCCCAGCTGAAGTCCCAATAAGACATGGTCGGTTGTGAGAGCACAAACCCGGCTAAAAGAAACAAGAGTATACAAGGCAAGGCCAGGGGTTTTGCGTGAATGAAATTTCAATATCCAGCTGTGAGCAGGAAAGGAAATTCAAGCTGAAGCCGCTAGAGGTCGCTTAATTTCAGCCTGTTACATTTGGGCCACTTAAATAAATAAACAAAACGGATGCATAAATAAATATTCAGTTTGTATTCTAGGAAATTGGGGGAAGGGCTGAAAAAAATTCAGAAAGGACGACAAAGCCTTGCAAAATTAAAACGTGATGTAAGAACGAGGAAGGACAAGAAAATAAATATTCAAATTGTACCCTAGGAATAAAGTCTACTCTATAGTATACGACAGGGGTCGTATACTTGACAGGTTGGACTAGAAGACCTCTAAAGACCCTTCCAACTCTGTTACTCTGCATTTTATTCTGAGTATCGTGGGAGGGGAGCTCAATTTTTTATTTTTTAAAAAAAGGGAGACAAATTTAAAACCGTGGTTAAAAGAAAGTTTAAAAATTTTAAAAGAGCCGATTTTTTTTCTAGCACTTAAGGCACCAGATTAGAAAGCAGGAGATGGGAGAGTTCTAGTCCCGCCTTAGGTACGAAAGTCGGCTGGGTGACTTTGGGCCAATCACCAGGAGACGGTGAGTTCTAGTCCCGCCTTAGCCATGAAAGTCGGCTGAGTGACTTTGGGCCAATTACCAGGAGACGGTGAATTGTAGTCCCGCCTTAACCATGGAAATCGGCTGGGCAACCTTGGATCAGTCACTCTCTCAGCACAACCCACCTCACAGGGTTGTTGTGAGGAAAATAGGAGGAGGAAGGAGTATTAGATATGTTCGCCAACTTGAATTATTCATAAAAACAATAAAGGCAGGATAGGAAGGGGAGGATTAAAAGAAGCTGAAGTAGGGAAGGAAGGGAGAGAGGGACGGAGGGAGAATTAAAAGCTGAAGGATGGGAGGGAGGAAGAATTAAAAGGAAGGAAGGAAGAAAGGAAGGAAAGAAAGAAAGAAAGAAAGAAAGAGGAAGAAAGAAAGAAAGAAAGAAAGAAAGAAAGAAAGAAAGAAAGAAAGAAAGAAAGAACCTGGCCAGTCTCAATTTTTACTTGTCCTAATTCATCTTCGATGTTTGTTTATTTGAAATAACTTGGGGTTCCCCCCCCCAAAGGTGGGTTTCCCAAATGGTTGCCGCCTCTATCAATCAGAATAGAGTTGGAAGGGACCTTGGAGGTCTTCTAGTCCAACCCCCTACTCAAGCAGGAGACCCTGCCTAGACCATTCCAGACATCAGACATTTCAGATTGGGGGCCTCTTGTCGCATGTCAGTCCCCAAATATCGTGCAGGAATTTTTCTGCCAAGAAAATACGCAGTTGCTTTGAAAGGGTAGGAGGAGGGGGGGGAGGAGAGATTGCATCATCTTCCCACCCAAGGAAAGCCTCAAAAATGGGTCCCTCCCCAAATATTTGGAGGCCCAAAAATTCCTGGAATGAGGAAAGCGGCCCACATACCCACCCGCCGCCCCCCCCAAAAAAAAATCCTAAAAAAATCTTATTAGGGGAAGCAAAGTCAGAAGTAGGCCCCTGAAATGAGCCTGGCTGCTGCAGAGATGCCGGATGGCGACCCTGTGCTGTGGCTGCTGGGTAGGAGAGTCGGAGGGTTGGGGGACGATGGGAGATGTAGTCCAGGTTGGGGCCAAGCGGAGAATAGTCCCTTCACATCACAGCCTCTCAAGAGGAAGGAAGAATATTACGCTATTTTATTTTTTTTTCCTGCTGCCGTGGTTGATGGGGCTTGGAGTCCCCTCCATGGCTGGGCAGGATGAACGATTTGTGCCTTTCAGGGAAGGGAGCCCTCTTCTCTTCTGCTGTGGTTGATGGGGCTTGGAGTCCCCTCCCTGGCTGGGCAGGATGGACAATTTGTGTCTTCCAAGGAAGGGAGCCCTCTTCTCTTCCGCTGTGGGAGATGGGGCTTGGAGTCCTTCCCTGGCTGGGCATGATGGGAGTTCACGCCTTTCATTGCTAGCAACAGCCTTCTCTTTTAGTATGGGAGATGGGGCCTGGAGTCCCTCCTTGGCTGGGCAGGATGGACGATTTGTGCCTTCCAAGGAAGGGAGCCCTCTTCTCTTCTGCTGTGGGAGATGGGGCTTGGAGTCCCCTCCAGGCGAGTCATGTCAACCCCCCCAACCCCCATTTTCTGAATCAGAATGGCGCTGGAAGGGGCCTCCCGAGGTCTTCTAGTCCAGCTTCTATTCCTCTGCCACCCTCACTCCCGTGTCTCCGGCCCATGGGCCCTGGAGTCCTCCCGGCGGTGAGCGATGGGACTTCCTGGCCCCCTCCAGCGGCGAGCAACAGCCTCGGCAGCCGCGGCGGTCGGGCAGCAGGGCGCGCTGTGGGCCGGGCTGGCCCTGCTTAGCGGCGGCGGGAGGAGCAGCAGTGGCAGCACCGGAGCCGCGCGGAGCTGCCCGGCCGCCTGCCTTCCTCCCGGGGGTTCCGCCAGCGCCCGAGCCCGGCCACCGGGGCCGAGCAAGCGGCGGCCGAGCCATGTCTGGCAGGGTGGAGAAAGCAGGTGAGTGCCGAGCCGAGCCGAGCCGAGCCTGGCCTGGCCCGTCGGGGACCAAGCGGAAGGCCGGCCGGACGTGGATGATGGGCATCGGCCGGCCCAGCGGCCTGAACAAGCCCTAGAAGCGAACGGAAGAGCAGCCGCGCCCGGGACGAGGGTGCAAAAAGGGAAAAAAAGGCAATTGCACACGAGTGTGCAAAAAAAGGCAGAGCCCCCCCACCCTTGCTTGCTTGCTTTCCGGGTGGGGGAAGGGAGGGGGGAGTGGGTGGGGAGTGGGCTAGGCAGAGGGGGGACCATCCCCCCTCCTCTCCGTGCGCGTGCCCCCCCTGTGTGTGTGCAGAGTCTCACACTTTTTGGCACGCTCGGGGTTTTCTTTCTTTCTTTTTTTTTTTGCAAATGGGGTGACCCCCCCCCCCGTGTGGATTGTGGGAGGGGGTGGGAGGAAGGAAGGAAGGTGGGGAGTGGGGGGTCCTTGCCGGAAGGCCCCTGGGGGGGGGGAGGGGAGGGGAGGGGAGGAGGGAGGGAGGGAGGTGGGGGTGCAAATGCACGCGGGCCGTAAAAGGTGAACCGTGATTGTGGCCCGGAGGTTTCCGGGTTGCATTGTGGCCGACGTGGGGATTCGTCGTGTCTTTTTGGAGTTTGCCTCTGTGGATGTGGGCGTGGAGGGTGTGGGTAGAGATATGGCTCTGGCTTTACACACAGCACTCTATAAATACACACACACACACACACCATACATACATACATACATACATGCATGTGTGTGTTCTGTGTACACACACAAACACACACTATATTGATACACTCTGCCTGCCTGCCTATCTATCATATCTATCTATTCCCTTTCAAACATTACTCTCTATCATCTGTCTGTCTGTCTGTCTGTCTCTCTACCCATCCATCTATCCACACAAACACATACACTATAGCCATCTATACACTATATACACACTATATCTAGGTACACACACTATATAGACATATTAGTATACACTTTATGTGTGTGTGTATCTATCTATCTATCTATCTATCTATCTATCTATCTATCTATCTACTTACCTACCTGCCTATCATCTGTATCTCTCTCCATCCATCCATCCATCCCTATCTCTCTCTCTCTCCATCAATCCATCCATCTATCTATCTATCTATCTATCTATCTATCTATCTACTTACCTACCTACCTATCTACTTATCATCTGTATCTCTCTCCATCCAGCCATCCATCTATCTATCTATCTATCTACTTACCTACCTACCTACCTACCTTCTGTATCTCTCTCCATCCAGCCATCCCTATCTATCTATCAATTGATCAATCAATTTATCTATCTATCTCTATCTATCCATCCATCCATCCCTATCTCTCTCTCTCCATCTATCCATCCATCCATCTATCTACTTACTTACCTACCTATCATCTGTATCTCTCTCCATCCAGCCATCCATCTATCTATCTATCTATCTATCTATCTATCTATCTATCTATCTACTTACTTACCTACCTACCTACCTACCTTCTGTATCTCTCTCCATCCAGCCATCCCTATCTATCTATCGATTGATCAATCAATTTATCTATCTATCTGTATCCATCCATCCATCCCTATCTCTCTCTCTCCATCCATCCATCTACTTACTTACCTACCTATCATCTGTATCTCTCTCTCTCTCTCTCTCTCTCTCTCTCTCTCCTTACCTACCTGCCTATCATCTGTATCTCTCTCTCTCTCTCTCTCTCTCCTTACCTACCTGCCTATCATCTGTATCTCTCCATCCCTCCCTCCCTCCCTCCCTCTCTCTCTCTCTCTCTTATCTACTTACCTACCTACCTACCATTGTATCTCTCTCCATCCATCCATCCCTATCTATCTATCCATCCATCCATCCATCCATCCATCTATCCATCCACATTGCGTATGTATAATAGATACATATGTGTGTTTGTGCAGTAACAAAATGTTACACATCAAAATGTTTCCTTTCCCCTCTCTGCTGTCTTTCCTGAACAATATTTGAAATTTGAAACATGATTGCAGTCCCTGCCACGAAGCAATCCACACAAGTGAGGCAAATTTTATCTCAAAAGCATTAGGAAAAAAAAAATACTATTATTTTTATCTTTGTTGACAGCCATTCAAGTACAGGCGTTTAATTTATTAAAAAAAAACACTAGTATAAGGCGTGTGCTAATGTACATGGACCTGATTATCTGTGTGGATATCACTGAATTTATATGGAGAGTATCTGTCCTGTGTAATTGTATGCACCTAGTATGGCATTTATTAGATACCCCTTCACAGCTTTAGTTGCACATATGTGTGAAACCCACATACAAAGAGGTGTGTTTTCATGTGCACACAAATGGGATCTCTATTCAGTGTAGGAAGCGTAAGCATATATAATACCTGAGCTATAAACTTTTGCATGTGAGTGCATTATATATTGATATATTTTTAATTTATGTATCAAATTTGTAAAGAGGCCATCATGCTTCTAGAGCAATTTGGGCAGTATACAATTAAAACATAAAACTGACTGTCTTTCTATCATCTATATCTATCTATCTATCTATCTATCTATCTATCTATCTATCTATCTTCTATCTATCCATCATCTATCTTCTATCTTCTATCTTCTATCTATCTATCTTCTATCTATCTATCTTCTATCTATTTATCATCTCTCTATCTATCTTCTATCTGTCTGTCTATCTATCGATCTATCTATCTATCTATCTATCTATCTATCTATTTTTAAATTCTCATTGAAGGCAATGCTCTGGAATAAAATAATTAAAAACTAAAAATTAAAAAATAAATTAAAGGGAATATAAGTATATCTCAGGTGAAGATAGTGTGTTTCTTTGAGTACATATTTGCATGGAAATGATACTTAAGTAGCTTGGCAATTTCCTGTACTGGGTTTTGTTTTCTTTTAAATTTTGGTTAATTGTTTTAACGGTTTTAATTGTTTTGAATTTTGTTTATATGAGGTTGTTTTTTGGAAGCCAGCCAGAGGCATGTATGTGAAGTGGGCGGGTAGATAAATTACGATGATGATTTAAATGGATTGGCTGCCTGGTTATTAATTGAAGTTGAAATGAATAAAAAAAAATTAAATAAACTTTATGCATCTGTATAGATAGCGTGCATCTGTGAATATAATCTGTGCGACATACGCAGATAGAGAAATTATATTCACACATGCATACGCCCTTTGGAGAATTTTAACACTCTATTGATGCCAAGGTGGGAAAACTCTTTGTCCAGACATATGGGTCATGAAGTTAGTAAAGCCTGCGTGGGAATATATATCGGATATCACATTCTTTTACTTTTACTTTGGCTGCCATTCCTTTTTTGAAATTATATATTGTGATGTGTATGTATGTTTTTTTTTGTTGTGCTTGTTGTTCCACTTTTGATCGCTGCCTAGACTCACTCTGGTGAGAGAGGTGGCCCTCTGCTGAAATAAATAAGATTCACATATACAGAAGTATTACATATATATGTATGGATATGTAGCATGAAAGCCAGCTGGGTGACTTTGGGCCAATCACCAGGAGATGGTGAGCTCTAGTTCCACCTTAAGCAAGAAAGCTGGTTGGGTGACTTTGGGCCAATCACCAGGAGACGGTGAGCTCTAGTCCCGTCTTAAATATAAAGCCAGCTGGGTGGCTTTGGGTCAGTCACCAGGAGACAATGAGTTCTAGTTCTGCCATAAGTGTGAATACCAACTGTGTGACTTAGGGTCACTCATCAGGAGGTTGTGTTTGGACGGGGTTGGACTAGAAGACCTCCAAGATTCCTTCCAACTCTTGTTTTCTGTTAGATATACCTAGCTCCTTCAACTGTTCATCATACAATTTAGCCTCCAGACCCATTATCATCATCATCATCATCATCTTCTTCTTCTTCTTCTTCTTCTTCTTCTTCTTCTTCTTCTTCTTCTTCTTCTTCTTCTCCTTCTCCTTCTCCTTCTCCTTCTCCTTCTCCTTCTCCTTCTCCTTCTTTTTTTCTTTTTCTTTTTCTTTTTCTTTTTCTTTTTCTTCTTCTTCTTCCTCTTCTTCCTCCTCCTCCTCCTCCTCCTCCTCCTCCTCCTCCTCCTCCTCCTCTTCTTCTTCTTTAATCAAGGAGAGAAGCAACTTAGAACTAAGGAGAAATTTCCTGACAGTTAGAACAATTAATCAGTGGAACAACTGGCCTCCAGAAGTTGTGAATATGCCAACACCGGAAGTTTTTAAGAAGATGTTGGATAACCATTTGTCTGAAGTGATGTAGGGTTTCCTGCCTAAGCAGGGGGTTGGACTAGAAGACCTCCAAGGTCCCTTCCAACTCTGTTATTCCATTGTCGTTATCCATCCGTGAAAGTGGCCAATGGAAAAGAATGCAATCCATTTTTTTCATAGCCCCGGGGCCTCTTCTCTATTGCCGAGATGAAATGCTCTCTGGCTGTCATTGAATCAGCAGAAAATGATGCCAACATGACATTCGGTTTACATATGACTTACTCCTCCCTTGGCTCTGCCTATCCGGCTTTCCTCCTAACTGAGAGACGACCCAGCCCAACAAATTTTGCATGCTTTGAGCTACATTCAGATGCTGTCGGTGGATGGTGAGAAGACTGCTTTAGCTCTGATGGAGCAATAGAACAATTTCAACCTCTCTGTGTCACAGGCAGGGGACAAAATAAAGATAATGTTGCGTGAGGACACTGCAGAAAAGAAGAGGGGCTTATTATCAGGGGATGTCTTATTTTGGGGGAAACAGGGTAGTTGCGAAGTCGTGTCCGACCCATCATGACCCCATGGACAATATTCCTCCAGGCCTTCCTGTCCTCTACCATCCTCTGGAGACCATTTAAGCTCACGCCGACTGCTTCAGGGACTCCATCCGGCCACCTCCTTCTCTGCCGTCCCCTTCTTCTTTTGCCCTCAATCTTTCCCAGCATGAGGCTCCTCTCCAGGGAGTCCTTCCTTCTCATTAGGTGGCCAAAGCATTTGAGTTTCCTCTTCAGGATCTGGCCTTCTAAAGAGCAGTCAGGGTTGATCTCCTCTAGGACTGACCGGTTGGATGGCCTTGCAGTCCAAGGGACTCGCAGGAGTCTTCTCCAGCACCAGAGTTCAAAGGCCTCCATTCTTTGGCGCTCAGCCTTCCTTATGGTCCAACTTTCACAGCCATCCATTGCAACTGGGAAAACCGTAGCCTCGACTATACGCACTTTTGTTGGCAGGGTGATGTCTCTGCTTTTTAGTAGGCTGTCTAGCTTTGCCATAGCTTTCCTCCCCAGGAGCAAGCATCTTTTCATTTCTTGGCTGCAGTCCCCATCTACAGTGATCTTGGAGCCCGGTCTTCACTAGACTAGCCATGCCCAGTTCCTGCAACTTTTCTTCATATGTTTTAGCCTCCAGTCTCCTAATCATCCTGGTTGCTCTTCTCTGCACTCTTTCTAGAGTCTCCACATCTTTTTTTACATCGTGGCGACCAAAACTGGCTGCCATATTCTAAGTTTGTCATGCTCAGTTCCCATGGACATGCAAGGATGAACATGTGGCTGATTCAAAGGGCAGCGAGTTAACGAGGGATTATCTAATCTCCGCTCCCTGTCCCATTCTCTCCTTTTTTTGCAAAGCCCGTCCTGGCTTATGCTGCCCAGGGAATCCAGCAATGGTTTAATTCTATGGGTGTTGGTTGGTGTTTTGTATGAACCAACCAAAAAGGTCAGCTGGTGTGGAAAATCCTGGGTTCTGACTCTCGAAACAGGGGCATCCACACCCTCTCCTCTGCATAGGTTAAGGGCCCAAGGAGGTGATATTTGAATGCTTCCGAGGGTAAGGGAAGAAAAGGCCAGTTTTGAGCTGGGGGAAGCACTGGAAGAAGACAGCTGGAGCAGGCCGGAATGCAAAACAGCTGAGCAAAGCCTTAAGCAAAAAGCTGAAATTGGAAACAATTTCTAAATTTATTATCTGGGTGTGGACAGTCCTTTGGATTCTAAGTCATAGAGAAGAGGGGTTTAAGTCTCTCTCTCTTTCTCTCTTTCCCTATCTATCCTTTTCTCTCTCTTTAACGCTCTTTCTCTCTCTTTCCCTCTGTCTCTTTCTCCCTGTCTCTCGCTCTCTCTTTTCTCTCTTTCTCTCTCCCTTTCCCTATTTCTCCCTCTCTCTGGTTCTCTCTATCTCTCCCTCTTTCTTTTTTTTCTCTCTCTCTCATTCTCTCTCCCTTTCCCTGTTTCTCCCTCTGTCTTTTCTCTCTCTCTCTCCCTCTTTCTTTTTTTTCTCTCTCTCTCATTCTCTCTCTCTTTCCCTGTTTCTCCCTCTCTCTGGTTCTCTCTATCTCTCCCTCTTTCTTTTTTCTCTCTCTCTCTCATTCTCTCTCCCTTTCCCTGTTTCTCCCTCTCTCTTTCTCTCTATCTCTCATTCTCATGTATTTTCTCTCTCTTTCTCTCTCTCTCTCTTTCTCTTGTCCTTTCTCTGTTTCTCTCTCTCCCTCCAAAATAAAGAGTGGTGTAACCTGAGTAGAGAAAGTTTTTGTTATCCCGAAATTAGAATTTTATTTTATTTATTTATTTATTTATTTATTTGCTACAGTGATGCTTTTGAGATTTTTGAGTGCTTTTAAAGAAGGCATTCCCTCTTTTCCCACCAGCAAAACGCTGGATTGATCGGCTGCTTGAGTTTACGGAGCCCTCAGTTTGAATTGGAAACGGTTAAGAGGTGGAATTTATGTTCTTTCCAGACAGGGGGAAGCTGCTTCAGAGCTAGAAGTCAAACCTCCCATTTGCCGCCTTGAATTACGCGTAAAAATAATAAAGGCAGGATACAAATTAAATGCATTAAATTAAATTAAAACACCGTCCAATATCTTATGACGACAACTATGACAATAATTTATTATGCCGTTGTTGATCCAGCCTCCCAAAGAAATACCAAGCTAACCAAGATTAAAATGAAGGAACTGACTCATTCGTGCAAATGTAACACTTAGCGTGGTCCTTTCTGAGAAAATTCACACCTAAAGTCATCTTCTCCCTTCTTGTTTCTGGTACCCTTTGACTACCCAAAACTCTGACGATCCCTTTGTTTGTCTAAGAGAAGGACTAGGGATGACGTGATATCGGCCTCTCAATATTGGAGGGGCTGCCCCAAAGAAGAAGGGGTCAAATTATTCTCCAAAGCACCAGAAGGCAGGACAAGAAACAACGGATGGAAACTAACCAAGGAGAGAAGCAACCTAGGAGAAATTTCCTGATAGTGAGAATAATTAACCAGTGGAACAACTGGCCTCCAGAAGTGGTGGCTGCTCCATCACTGGAAGCTTTCAAGCAGAGACTGGACAGTCATTTGTCTGAAATGGTGTAGCGTAGTGATGGCGAACCTTTTTGGCACCGAGTACCCAAACCAGAAAGTGCATGCAAAGACCCAAAGACCACCTGTCTGGCTTGCACATACCTATTTTTTGGCCATTTTTGGCCATTTTCAGACCGTTTTCTGGGCCATTTTCCAGATGCTTTTCAGGCCGTTTTTGGCCCGTAAAACTCTCCGTAAAACTGTCTGAAAAACATCTGGAAAATGGCCCAGAAAACGGCCTGAAAAAGGGCCTGGTTTTGGGGTGTTTTTGGGGGTGTTTTTTTCTGGAGCTCTGGTGCCTGCGAATACCAGCAGGCTGGCACGCATGTGCGAGCTGAAAATCACAAGAGCAGCTGGCGACGGCACACATGCTCACAGAGGGGGCTCTACATGCCACCTCTGGCACACGTGCCATGGGTTCCCCATCATGGGTATAGCGTCTCCTGCTTGAGTAGGGGGTTGGACTAGAAGGCCTCCCAAGGTCCCTTCCAACTCTGTAATTTGGTATTTCTAGTGTATCCAAAGAGAAGGACTAGGGGTGACATGGTAGCCGTCTTCCAATATTTGAGGGGCTGCCACAGAGAAGAGGAGGGTGGTGGGGGGTCAGCCTATTCTCCAAAGCACCTGAGGGCAGGACAAGAATCAACGGATGGAAGATCGTTCAAGAGAGATCCAGTTTAGAATTCAAGACAAATTCCTTGAGAGTGAGAACAATGAAACAGAATTTAACTGCCTTCAGAAGTTATGGGTTCTCCATCACTGGAGGTTTTCAAGAAGAGACTGGACAGCCATTTGTCCAAAAGGGTATAGGGTCTCCTGCTTGAGCAGGGGTGGACTAGAGGACCTCCAAGGTCCCTTCCAACTCGGTAATTCTGTAATCTCCGTCATTTGCATGGGAAGCCCTCGGCTCTCAGAAGCCCCAATGACCTCTGTCTTCACTTCATCGTTCCTGGAATTTATTTATTTTTTCTGCTTGGGAGAAGAGGGAAGCCCAATTTTCGGTAGCAGCCAAATTCCACACATGAATTTAAAAAGAGATTATTGGTTCGATTGCCAGCAGCCAGGCCGAGCAAACATTCCACGAAGCGGCCAGACTGTTAAGTGTTTTTCTTGAGACACCCTGAAGTGTTTTTTGTATTTATCCGAGTCGTATCTATATCGACATCTCCACAGCCACCTTATGTGTGTTAGTATCAGGGGTGAAATCCAGCAGGTTCTGGAGAAATTTCGACCAGTTCGGAGAACCAGCAAATCTAGCTCGCCTCAGAGTGGGGTGGGAATGGAGTTCTTCCAATATCCATCCTTTTTGAACCCTGAAATAAGCGCTTGGCCTTATCGCCATGCGCTCAAAAGCCCAATTGAGCTTATTATCAAAGGATGTCTTATTTTGGGGAAAATGGGGCAGATGGATAGATAGATAGATAGATAGATAGATAGATAGATAGATAGATAGATAGACAGACGATAGATAGAAGATAGATAGAAGATAGACAGTAGATAGATAGAAGATAGATAGATAGATAGATAGAAGATAGACAGTAGATAGATAGAAGATAGACAGTAGATAGATAGAAGATAGATAGATAGATGATAGACAGTAGATAGATAGATAGATAGATAGAAGATAGACAGTAGATAGATAGATAGAAGATAGATAGACAGACAGACAGACAATAGATAGATAGATAGATATAGAAGATAGATAGAAGATAGACAATAGATAGATAGATAGATAGACAGACAATAGATAGATAGATATAAGATAGATAAAAGATAGACAGTAGATAGATAGAAGATAGATAGATAGATGATAGACAGTAGATAGATAGATAGATAGAAGATAGACAGTAGATAGATAGAAGATAGATAGAAGATAGACAGTAGATAGATAGAAGATAGATAGATAGATAGATAGAAGATAGATAGAAGATAGACAGTAGATAGATAGAAGATAGATAGATAGATAGAAGATAGATAGATAGATAGAAGATAGATAGATAGAAGATAGATAGATAGATAGATAGATAGATAGAAGATAGATAGATAGATAGATAGAAGATAGATAGATAGAAGATAGATAGATAGATAGATAGATAGAAGATAGATAGATAGATAGATAGATAGAAGATAGATAGATAGATAGATAGAAGATAGATAGATAGAAGATAGATAGATAGATAGATAGATAGAAGATAGATAGATAGATAGATAGAAGATAGATAGATAGAAGATAGATAGATAGATAGATAGAAGATAGATAGATAGATAGATAGATAGAAGATAGACAGTAGATAGCTAGATAGCTAGAAGATAGATAGATAGATAGAAGATAGATAGATAGATAGATAGATAGATAGATAGATAGAAGATAGATAGATAGAAGATAGATAGATAGATAGAAGATAGATAGATAGATAGATAGATAGATAGATAGTAGATAGATAGATAGATAGAAGATAGATAGATAGATAGAAGATAGATAGATAGAAGATAGATAGATAGATAGAAGATAGATAGATAGATAGATAGATAGATAGAAGATAGATAGATAGATAGAAGATAGATAGATAGATAGAAGATAGATAGATAGATAGAAGATAGATAGATAGATAGATAGAAGATAGATAGATAGATAGATAGAAGATAGATAGAAGATAGATAGATAGATAGATAGAAGATAGATAGATAGATAGATAGAAGATAGATAGATAGAAGATAGATAGATAGATAGATAGAAGATAGATAGATAGATAGATAGAAGATAGATAGATAGAAGATAGATAGATAGATAGATAGAAGATAGATAGATAGATAGATAGATAGATAGATAGATAGATAGAAGATAGACAGTAGATAGCTAGATAGCTAGAAGATAGATAGATAGATAGAAGATAGATAGATAGATAGATAGATAGATAGATAGAAGATAGATAGATAGAAGATAGATAGATAGATAGAAGATAGATAGATAGATAGATAGATAGTAGATAGATAGATAGATAGAAGATAGATAGATAGATAGAAGATAGATAGATAGATAGAAGATAGATAGATAGATAGAAGATAGATAGATAGAAGATAGATAGATAGATAGATAGATAGAAGATAGATAGATAGATAGATAGAAGATAGATAGATAGAAGATAGATAGATAGATAGATAGATAGAAGATAGATAGATAGATAGATAGATAGATAGACATGATAGATACCGTGTTTCCCCGAAAATAAGACCCTGTCTTATATTTTCTTGAACCCTGAAATAAGCGCTTGGCCTTATTGCCATGTGCTCAAAAGCCCGATGGGGCTTATTATCAGGGGATGTCTTACTTTGGGGGAAACAGGGTAGCTTAACGACTGCAGCAAGGAAGGCCGTAAAAATAGGGCAGCGTTGACTTGGCCGACGTCTCGCTTAGCAACAGAAGTCTGGGGTTCCGTTGTTCCCCCCCCGTAAGGGGGAATATCTGTATTTGCAAACATTTTGCAAGCTTGTAAGAAAAGTGTGAGGAGGGGAAACAGATGACTAAGGGATCAGCAGTTAATGATGTTTATAGCGATGCTAGGAAAATTAAGAAGATTTGTCATCGGAGAAGCTCATGCGAGGAGGTAAAGCTGTAGGACGCTGGTTTCAGTTGTGCCCTTGTGTTTCCAGAAGAAACACAAGTTGTGCCTTTGTATGTGTGTGGGTGGGTGGGGGGAAGTGAATTGTGGGGTGTGTCAGGGTCTGCCTGGATTGTTGTAATTTTGCGATGCAACTGTAGTTTTGCAAAAACAAAAAACGAGAGACAGAAGAGAGAAAAATATGAGCTGAAATATTACAGTGTGCTAGGACAGAAATTATGGTCAGGTTTTATTTATTTATTTATTCTATATCCCACCTTTATTACGTTTAGAAACCACTCAAAGCGGCGAACATATTTAAGACTCTTTCCTTCTCTTTTTTTTTTCCCACAACAACAAGGTGGGTTGGGTTGAGAGGGAGGGACAAAGTCACCCAGCCGGCTTTCATGCCTAAGGCAGGACTAGAACTCACCATCTCCTGGTGGTTGGTTCAAAGTCACCCAGCTGTATTTTATGCCTAAAGCAGGACTAGAACTCACTGGTTCCTGGTGATTGGCCCAAAGTCACCCAACCGACTTTCGTACCTAAGGCGGGACTAGAACTCCCCATCTCCTGGTGATTGGCCCAAAGTCATCCAGCCGACTTTCGTACCTAAGACGGGACTAGAACTCACTGTCTCCTGGTGATTGGCCCAAAGTCACCCAACCGACTTTCGTACCTAAGGCGGGACTAGAACTCACTGTCTCCTGGTGATTGGCCCAAAGTCACCCAGCCGACTTTCGTACCTAAGGCGGGACTAGAACTCACTGTCTCCTGGTGATTGACCCAAAGTCACCAGCCGACTTTCGTACCTAAGGCGGGACTAGAACTCACTGTCTCCTGGTGATTGGCCCAAAGTCACCCAGCCGACTTTCGTACCTAAGGCGGGACTAGAACTCCCCATCTCCTGGTGATTGGCTCGGTATATATATATATATATATATATATATATATATATATATATATACAGACCCTTTTTGTGGTTTTTTTTTAAACTTTATGTTGCAAAGAGTGAGACAAGGCTCGGCTAACTTCTCCACCTCAAGGATATTTTTGTGTCACATTCCCCTAGTTGTGGTTCCATGAGTTGGGAGGGTCCGTTCCCTGCTGACCTATGAGGCAGAAATTCTAGAAACTCCCTTTTGATGCCAGTTGACTCAACTCTCATTGTGGGATGCCAGTCATGTTTGTGTTGCTAACTCCAGAAGACTGGAGATCGACTGTGAGATCTTGCCCCTGTGAGGGCTGCTTGTTCTCTGCATATCCGCTAGTTTTCACTCCGTCCACCTCGTTGTTGACATTGGGGGCTATTATGGGCTGTATAACTTTCCACCCTGAGTACAGAAGAACAGATCTGGACAACTGTCCATGGAGATTCTCCGTCATTCAGGTCATGGTGCTTTTTTCAGGAGGCAACTGGACTTCCTGGTTTTTCTTTTGAAGACGTTTCGCTTCTCGTTCCAAGAAGCTTCTTCAGCTCTGACTGGATGGTGGGGGAATGGAAGGATTGATACTCCTTAGAGACAGCTGGTCATTGGCATCCTTTTTAGAGAGTCTTGAGTCGTTTATCTGTATTTTGGAGCTCTTCTAATCCAACCCCTTACTCAAGTCGGAGACCCTATCCCCGTGATGGTGAACTAATGCCATAGGTGCCATGCAGAGCCCTCTCTGTGGACACGCCAGGTGTCGCATCACCCCAGCTCCATCTCGCCAGCCAGCTGGTCTTCGGGTCTCTGCCGCGTATGCGTGGAGGGGGGGGACACATCATGGGGGAGGGGTGCAGGTTGGTGCAGGAGGCTTTCCAGGCCCAAAACGGGGCCCGGGGAGGGCTCAATTTGGTTTGCAGGTCGGTGCAGGTGCCCCATTTTGGGCCTGGAAAGCCTCCTGCATCAACCCGGAAGCCAAAACGGAGCGTGTGTGTGTGCGTTTTGGCAGTTCTGGCACGCATGTGTGCATTTTCGCACGTGTTTGTGCTCTTTGGGCACTCAGCGCCGAAAAGGTTAACCATCACTGCCCTATTCCATTCTGGACACGGGACTGTCTAGCTTCCTCTTCCTCCAACAGTGACGATGGAGCACCCACAATTTCTGGAGGCAAGTCGTTTCCACCGATTAACGGCAGGAAATTTTTCCTGACTGCTAAGGCGAGGATGTCGCTTTTTTTTTCCTCCGGAAAAATACGAAGTCGGCTTGGAGAGAGATTTCAGGATGTCTTCTCAGCCTGGGAAATCATTCCAAAAAACATTTCCTTTCCTTTCTTCTTCGTTGGCTGTTTATTGGGGTCCCCAGATGTAGCCTAGGCGTGACAGGTTTTCAAAGGGAGGACCAGTGGGAGAACTCTAAACTGGCTGTGGGGCGGGGGGGGGGGGAATTGTTTTAAAGGGAGGGTGTCGCCTCCCCAAAGCACAACTTTGCATTGTGTTATTTTTAAGAAGTTGGAAGCTCTTTCGGATTTTGGCTCAAACAGCTGGTTTCTGTGAGTTGGAGAGCTGAATGGAAGCGAAGAGAGAGAGAAAGAGAGAGAGAGAGAGAGAAAAAAAATCTTTAGCATCAAACGGAAGTGGCCCCAGCCTTGACTGGTTGGCAATGACACGCAACAGCTGTCGCTTTTTGGATTGTTTTGTGAATTCGAGGCGAAGAATTTCTTAAGGATAAGCTATCCCTTTTTTTTTAAAAAAAAAAAACCCAAATCTTTGGAGTTTTAGTGAGGAAGTTCCCTGGTTGCCTTTAACGGATTATAACTTTTAAAATAATTTAAGTGCAGTTGGGAAAGTTTTTTTCAGCAACTGGGGGTCTGTCTGAAACGTTTCACAACTTTCTTCGAGAGGCTGGCAGAAATTTTATTTGGTGAAAGAATGTTACCTTAGATCATTTTTCCAGGGTGTTCAGAGCAGTCTACCCCAGTGGTAAGCAAGGGAATGGACTCTAGGAATTATATACAGGTAGTCCTTGATTTACAACGAGCGGCGTGATGTCCTACTGGTGAAGACACTCACTTCCCACTCGGAAGGTTGAGAGTTCAATCCTAGGGCTCAAAGAAAAAAAATATCTGCTGTGAACTCTGAATAGGCGTCAGGAAGAGCATCCCGCCAGCAAATGCTCAGATCCATCCAGTCGCCCTGACTCTATCTATGGTTTTTTAAAACCCTTCCCAATTCCAAATACGATGACCTCGTATTTGCCTTGATCCATGGAGGCTTTTAACCCAAGGATAGCGTACTCAACACTTTAGGGAGTTTTTTTTTTTTTTTACGGAGTTCTTCCTGCTTGGTTTACAATTTAATAG
Organism: Arizona elegans; assembly: GCA_022577455.1. Lineage (NCBI taxonomy): Eukaryota > Metazoa > Chordata > Lepidosauria > Squamata > Colubridae > Arizona > Arizona elegans. Next base: position 2,252,373 of record JAKOOJ010000034.1, on the reverse strand, counting down.
TTTATTTTTCATGTGTTAGTTTTAATGACGGCTAACTCTGCTTCCAAAGAAAGCATTACTCAGTAAGTTACCGATTGCTAATGGGTGGCTGGAACGTCTGGAGAATCACCAGATTGCTACAGACTGTCGTTTATTTTGGTCTACAAAGCAGAGAAACCGGAGCAAAATATAAATTTGGACGGATGTTGCAACGGAAGGAGTTGGGACAGAGCTTGGAAGCCATCTTGGACTGCGGTTTTCAAACTTGGGAAGTTTAAAAGAGGAGTGGACTTCGACTCCCAGTATTCCAGCTGGGGAATTCTGGGAGTTGAAGAAGTCCACCCATCTTAAAAGTCCCCAAAACTTGGAAAATATGGTTCTAGTCCAGTGATGGCGAACCTTTTTGGCACCGAGGGCCCAAACCAGAACAAGCGTGCATACATCTCAGCCAGCTGATCTTTGCACACACCTGAGCACCGGAAACCCAGCTGGTCGGGGTGCACATGCCTGTTTTTTGGCTATTTTTGGCCCAAAAACAGCTGAAAAACAGCCTGAAAACAGCACCCCAAAAGGCCTGAAAACAGCCTCAAAAATGGCCAAAAACAGGCCATTTTTTGAGCCATTTAATGGCGCTCCAGCACCTGCGAAGACCAGCCGGAAATTAGAAGGGCAGCTGGCAACGGCGCATGTGCCCACATAGAGGGCTCTACGTGCCACCTCTGGCACGCGTGCATTAGGTTTGCCATCACGGATTTAGTCCATCTCCCTGCCAGGTTCAAGAATGGGCTATTACCGTATCATTGACTCAGCTTCATTTGAAGTGCCTCTAGCAACAAGGAGAGTCCACCCTCTTCCATGGATGAACAGCTCTTTATCATTCAGAAGCTTCTCCAGATGTCCCACCAAAATGGACCTCCTTGTAATGGAAGCTCCTCCTTTCTTTTCTTCTCTCTTCTGCAGTGACGTTGAAACAAGTCTGCCCTGTCTTCTCCGTGATAATCTTTTAGATGGTGGAAGACAGTTATTGTATCTTCTTGGGTTCTTCTCTTCTTTGCTCCTTCACCAGAAGAATGCTTATTGTCAGTGGTGTATTAATGGGGAAGACTTCTCCTGGTTTTCTTATTTGAGTGACTCACATTGACAGGAGACATCACTCTTGGGAGACCAAAGAAGTCTTCTTACAGGCTATAGAAGTTTTGCTAACTTCCTCCTCCTCTTGCTCCTCCTCCTCCTCCTCCTCCTCCTCCTCCTCCTCCTCCTCCTCCTCCTCCTCCTCCTCCCAGTGTTTCCAAATAACTTACCAGTTCCAAGCAGGCCACCCAAATATGGGAAGGAGCCACATCCAAAGCAGAGACAACCTCCTTAGATGGTGAGTTATGTTGTGTTCCATCAGGAGTGATTTAATGTTCAACCACACTCAGTGGAGAGAGACAGTAAATCATAAATTGCATTCCTACCGTGGGCTAAACTCGGTCTTAACCATGGCTGGCCTAATAGGAGTGTCAACAAACCCTCATCGTGGCCAGACATCTTGGCCTCAATCATAAAGTATTGCGGAAAGGAAGGTGCTAAGATCCGGTGACCAAATCCTTTTGTTCAAGAATTCCGATTCCTGCGAGATTTTGTTGCTTGTTTGCATATTTGTCACTGAATTGCTGGAGAAGCCCATTCTGGATCCACAGCTCCCAACAATTCCTAGCATCCTGTTTCCCCATAGGAACTTGTCCAGATGTCTCTTGGGGAGCTTTACAAGCCGGATATGAAGGAAGCGTTCCTTCCTGTGGTTACACCCCGCAGTACGTTTTCAATGGTCCAAATTCCATACATGCATTTTATCTGACTTGGAGAGTCATAAAAATAGGATCTGGCTGGTGTCTGGGCAGTGATCTACCTCATCCCTTCCTGGGCAGGGTGCTCCAGAAGAGGACCTTCAAGTCCTAGAGCCGTGATGGCGAACTTATGGCACACGTGCCACAGGAAGGAAGGAAGGAAGGAAGGAAGGAAGGAAGGAAGGAAGGAAGGAAGGAAGGAAGGAAAGGAAGGAAGGAAGGAAAGGAAAGAAGGAAGGAAGGAAAGGAAAGGAAAGAAGGTAGGAAGGAAGGAAAGGAAAGAAGGAAGGAAGGAAAGGAAGGAAGGAAAGGAAGGAAGGAAGGAAGGAAAGGAAAGAAGGAAGGTAGGAAGGAAAGGAAAGGAAAGAAGGAAGGAAAGGAAAGAAGGAAGGAAGGAAAGGAAGGGAAGGAAGGAAAGGAATGAAGGAAAGGAAAGAAGGAAGGAAGGAAGGAAGGAAGGAAGGAAGGAAGGAAGGAAGGAAGGCAGCCAGAGGAAAAAAATGCAATTAAATTACATAGGTTTGATGATGAGAAAGCACCCAAATTTTGTTCAGATGACCACGGCGATGCTTGCAACTGTCTCAATTGAGAGGATCCGTCATAATGCAACTGTCTCAAATGGCCTCCAAACAAACGGTCGTAAGCTGAGGATGACCCCGTAAAAACAGAAACCCTCCAGGGAAAACAGGATGAAGCTGAAATCCGATTCCATTTCGAAATCAGGAGAGCCCCGTATGATGCGGTGGCTGCTTGGCCCAGCTGCCTCCTCCTCCTCCTCCTCCTCCATCATTCCCACCTTCTCCGTCCCCTGATGTTTTTGCCTTCCAGAGGTTATTAAACCACGCCAAGTGGGTTTTTTTTTTTTTGGCTCAGCTGGTTTGTTCTAGAGTTCTGCAGGAGGTGGGGACACCCAGCCGTACGAGCTTTCGCCCCTCTGGCCTCCATTTGCTGGCGGAGATCACGCCGAAGCGACCTCCCACTTTGGAGTAAGGCCAGTGCTTCCTTAAACCAAGCCAATAATCAGGACCTCCCTGGAGATTCTCCTGGAGCACTTGGGTGTAGGATGCAGATCGCTCTTCCCCAAAGCCACCCTTCCCCCCCTCCCCCCTCCCCCACCCCCCTCCCCCACCATGTGTGTGTTTTTCCACTGAAAGGGACCGATGACATCACCCCCGTTGCCTCGGCGACAGGTAAACAGCCCCTGGCAACAGGGGGCTTCATTATAGAAATCCCAGATCGTGACACCGAGGCTTTGTTTCCCAAGACGAGGAAGAGTCCTCCAAAGCGGAGGATGTGATCCAACTTCAAAAAGCTCCATTGCCCAGATCTTCCCTTCCTTTCTCCTCTTCCTTTCCCTCCATCTTGGGTGGATGCTGACCAATTCTTACAGAATAACAAAAGTTGGAAGGGATCTTGTAGGTCTTCTAGTCCACGCACACTCAGCCCTACACCTTTTCTGACAGGTGGCAGCCCAGTCTCTTCTGGGAAGCTTCCAGGGATGAAGCTCCCACAACTTCTGAAGGCAACTTCTGTTCCACTGGTTGATGGTTCTCCCGCTCAGAAAATTCCTCCTTATTTCTAGGTTGAATCTCTCTCCTTGATCAGTTTCCATCCGTTATTCCTTGTCTGGCCTTCGGGTGCTTTGGAGAATAGCTTGACCCCCTTCCTCCTCTCTGTGGCAGCCCCTCAAATATTGGAAGACGGCTATCATGTCTCCTCTGGTCCTTCTCTTCACTAGACTGGCCATGCCCAGTTCCTGCAACCGTTCATTGTTTGTTTTAGCCTCCAGTCCCCTAACCTCCAGGTCTCTTAGTCCAACCTTCTCCACCCAAGCACGAGACCCTACACCATTTCTGACAGATGGCAATCCAGTTTCTTGAGAGCTTCCAATGATGAAGCTCCCACAACTTCTGAAGGCAACTTCTGTTCCACTGGTTGATTGTTCTCCCACTCAGAAAATTCCTCCTTATTTCTAGGGTGAATCTCTCTCCTTGATTAGTTTCCATCCGTTATTTCTTGTCCTGCCTTCTGGTTCTTTGGAGAATAATTTGGAGAATAATCTTCTTGGTGGCAGCCCCTCAAATACTGGAAGGCTGCTATCAGATTCTAAACAAGATTCAGCTCCAGGCGTTCCTTTTCTAGTTTTCGGGAAGGTGTGTCTCTCCAAGCTGGTGCTTGCCCTCCAAACCCCTGCGGGCACTTCATTCTTAAGTACCTGCGTCATCTTCTGTGGTTTACCTTTGCTCCTCAGTCAGACTTCCCCAGGGGACACACTTGGGATGCATGCTGATTTAAAATCTGATGTTTTCCGTCAGCCTGGTTTGACTCCGAGATGGTGATGGCCCTTCAGATGTTGATGACCTCTCCGGTCCATCTTCATATCTCCAGGCAAAGCATTCCTGGTTTCAGTTGCTTGGTTTGACTTCTTCTCAGTATCTTTGAACTTCCTTCCTTCCTCCTTCCCTCCCTCCCTCCTTACTTACTTACTTACTTAATTCAGTTCAAGAGATCACAGTGCTGGAAGGTACCTCGGAGGTCTTCTAGTCTAACCTCCTGTTCAAGGCAGGGGGCCTTATACCATTCTAGTCAAATCGTTGTCCAGTCTATTTTTGAGAACTTCCAGTGATGGAGTACTCATGACTCCAGAACGCAAATCGTTCCACTGATTAATTGTTCTCACTGTCAGAAAATTTCTCCTGGTTTCTAGGTTGGATCTTTCTTTACCAAGCTTCCATCCATTGCTTCTTGTCTTGCCCTCTGGTCTTTTGGAGAACAAGTCAACCCCCCTCTTCTCAGTGACAGCCCATCAAGTACTGGAAGATAGTTATCATGCCTCCCACCCACCCCAATCCTTCTCTTCGATAGGCTAGACCAGTGATGGTGAACCTTTTTGGCACTGAGTGCCCAAACCGGAACGAGCGTGCATGTGTGTCGGCCAGCTGGTCTTCGGGTTTCCAGTGCACGCATGCACACCGGCCCATGGTTACTTTCTCTGGGTTACTCGATGGTCAATGGAGACCATGGTTGCCTTCTCTGGGTCACTTGATGGTCAATGGAGACCATGGTTACCTTCTCTGGGTTACTCGATGGTCAATGGAGACCATGGTTACCTTCTCTGGGTCACTTGATGGTCAATGGAGACCATGGTTACCTTCTCTGGGTTACTCGATGGTCAATGGAGACCATGGTTACCTTCTCTGGGTCACTTGATGGTCAATAGAGACCATGGTTGACTTCTCTGGGTCACTTGATGGTCAACGGAGACCATGGTTGCCTTCTCTGGGTCACTTGGTGGTCAATGGAGACCATGGTTGCCTTCTCTGGGTGACTTGATGGTCAATAGAGACCATGGTTGACTTCTCTGGATCACTTGATGGTCAATGGAGACCATGGTTGCCTTCTCTGGGTCACTTGTTGGTCAACAGAGACCATGGTTGCCTTCTCTGGGTGACTTGATGGTCAACAGAGTCCATGGTTGCCTTCTCTGGGTCACTTGATGGTCAACGGAGCCCATGTTTGCCTTCTCTGGGTGACTTGATGGTCAACGGAGACCATGGTTGCCTTCTCTGACCTCCCAGATTAGCTTCAAGTTTCAGAAATCAAAGCAGGACTTCCAATGAGATTGGTCATATCCCCTCAAGCAGAGTCAATTTTCAACTTGTTGTCCAGCCCATTAAAAGGCCCGAGCTGAACAATCCAATTGACCTTCTCCAGAACCTCATTCTCCTCATATGACAGAATAATTTCCTATTCATTCCAGGCAGGAAATCCATACAATCTCACGCTACAAACCCTCAAAGTTAATGTTTTCTTTTTAAAGACTTGTTTGGAAGCCACCAACCTTCTCACTACAAAAGAAGGGGGGGAGAAAATGCAAACACTTCTATAGTCTTCCAGAACATTCTGGAATGTTCTGGAGGACTATTTGTCCTTTTTTGTTTTCGTGATATTGTGATACTGGAGTTGGGAAAGCCGTAGAAACATGTTTTATGAATCAATAAATATAAATGATGCGAAACAGCCCATTGTGATCGTCCGTTTAGTGACTGTTCAAAGTTATAACCACAATGAAAAAAAGTGAGTTGGGACCATTTATCACGCTTAATTGTGGTGACGTGATCGAAATTCAGATGCTTGGCAACTGACTCGTATTTATGACGGTTGCAATATCCCGGGGTCATTTGATCTCTGTTTGCGACCTTCTGACGAGCAAAGTCAATGGGGAAAGCCGGATTCGCTTAACAACCCTGTTACTAATTCAACAAGTGCAATGATCCACTTAACAATGGTGGCAATAAAGGCCGTAGAACGGGGCAACATTCACTAAACAAATGTCTCGCTTAGCCACATACATTTTTGGGCTCTCTTGTGGTCGTAAGGCGAGGACTAACCTGTAGAAGGTCCTCTTTTGGCCGGTGAGGTGAAAAGAACTGCGTCATTTTGACAAATTTTCAGTTAGTATTCCCGAGCCACAGTTTGTCAATTTTCTTCTTTAAACGTTCTCAGGGGCCTTTTAAAGTGGGAAGCTATGTATAAATTTCAGAAATCAATGCGATTGCCAGCCCAGACAATTTATTATCAATTTAAACCTTAATCCTTTTGGGGACGGACGTTGAATTACCTTCCTTCCTTCCTTCCTTCCTTCCTTCCTTCCTTCCTTCCTTCCTTCCTTCCTCTGTTCTTCTGATCTCTCTCTTTTTTCTCTCCTTTCTTTCCTTTTCTCCTTTTGTCTCCTCCTTCCTTTTCCCTTCCCTTTCTCTTTCCTTATTTTCTCCTTCCCTCCCTCCCTCCCTCTCTTTCTTTCTTTCTTTCTTTCTCATCTTTCTTTCCTTTTCTCCTTTTCTCTCATCCTTCTTTCCATTCCCTTCTTTCTTTTTCTTTCGTTCTTTTTCCTTGTTTTCCCTTTCTTTCCTTCCTTCCTCCCTCCTCTGATCCTTCTCTCCCTCTTTCCTTTTCTCCTTTTGTCTCCTCCTTCCTTTTCCCTCCCCTTTCCCTTTCCTTATTTTCTTCTTCCTTCCCTCCCTCCCCTTATTTCTCTCTTTGCTTCTTTCTTTCTTTCTTTCTTTCTTTCTTTCTTTCTTTCTTTCCTTCCTTCCTTCCTTCCTTCCTTCCTTCCTTCCTTCCTTCCTTCCTTCCTTCCTTCCTTGTTTCTCTCTCTCTCTCATCTTTCTTTCCTTTTCTCCTTTTCTCTCACCCTTCTTTCCATTCCATTCCATTCCCTTCTTTCTTTTTCGTTCTTTTCTTTTTCCTTGTTTTCCCTTTCCTCCCTCCCTCCCTCCTCTGATCCTTCTCTCCCTCTTTCCTTTTCTCCTTTTCCTCCCGCTTTCCCTCCCTCTCCCTTTCACTTGTGCCGTTAATTCATCCAGTGACTTCCCAGCAACCTCCCTCCAGCAGGCGTCATGTTCTGGCATAACTTACTTCCTGGAAGGATTCCACAGACTTGTACCCAAGCAGACGTCAAAACGTTAGCCAGGGATGATGGATGGCAGCAGTCAGAGGCAAATCTCTGCTTTGAATCCCTTCTCCTCTCTTTCTCCCCTCTCTTCCCCCCCCCCCCACCCCAGTCCTTTTCTCTGGAAATCATCAGCTGATATCTCCCCCCACTCTTTTGTCAAAAGTGAAGCCCCCGTTGGCTCAGGGCAATGCAAACTTTAGATCCTGGGGAAGGCTGTGACTCAACCATTGGTTTAAAGGCAGCTGGGCAAGGCATGCAGCCTTTAGCGAAACAGACACGATTAGCAAGGTTTCCATCCGTCTGTGCCACAGACACGCTAGTCAAAGTTTATTATCAAAATTTATTTTCATTTTTAAAAATTCAATACTTTACCTATATAAATACAAGGTTATTGCAACTAACGTACACAAATATGCTCCTATACCACTAATACAATCCATTTCATTTCCCTCTCTTTTCTTTCACCCAATTATACCATGAATCCCAGCATTTGTAATAATCAGTATCTTTTTGGTTCCTAAATAATTTCGTTAACCTGTCTGCCTCTGCACATTCTGTAATTTTCCAAATCAATTTATTTTCCGTGGGTATTAATTCATTTTTTTCCCATTCTTGTGCATATATTATCCTAGCTGCAGTAGTGATGTAGAGGATCAAGTACCATTTTTCCTTTGTTATTTTGTCTGGTTTCATTCCTAATAAAAAAAAATCTCTGCTTTCAGCTCTAAGTTATATCCTGTAACTTCCACTATCCAGTTCTGAACTTTGGAGTAATATTTGCCTACTTTGGGGCATGTCCACCATTGGTGGTAGTATGTCCCACTACCATTCCCACACTTGCAGCATGCCGGAGAAGCTCCCGGGAATGTTCTTGCTATTCTTGCCGGGGGGATATGCGAAGATTGAATACAGAATAATAACAGAACAGCAGACTTGGAAGGGACCTTGGGAGGTCTTCTACTCCAACCCCCTTCTCAAGCAGGAGAACCTGACTAGGTGGCTCAGCGGCTAAGACAAATGTCAGGCACATACTGGCCTATTCGTGCATTCGGTTCATCATGGTTTGTCCGGCTGCGATTTATTTACCGTGATTTTGTTCTCCTTTTTTTATTTTTATTTTTTGCTAGATTCTCAGCGTTCTCATCTCTCTTCGTTCACCATGAAACTAAAGGACAAATTCCACTCGCCCAAAATAAAAAGGACGCCATCGAAGAAAGGAAAGCAGCCGGACCTAGTGGTGAAATCCCCCGAAAAGGTCGTGAACAAGGTAAGCTGGCGGCCTTCCTGAGTGAGTGAGTTGAGGGGTACCCAGAAAGTACAGTAGTCCTCCACATAACAACGTATTATTGAGCCTGGGAATACGTTTGTAAGTCGTGGTTGTCGTTAAACAGATCATCACGTCGTCAGGGTTCCATGCAACACACGTGACCACACCTGATTTTTGTGATCTTCTTTTGCAGCAGTCGTTAAGTGACCGCCGCTGTCATTAAGCAAACACGGCGGTTGTTAAGCAAACACCACAGTCGTTAAGCGAACGTTAAATGTTTCGCTCCTCATGCGAGAAGCTTCTTCAGTTCTGACTGAATGGTGGAAGATGGAAGGATTTATATTCCTTGCCATCTTTTTTTTTTTGAAGTTCCTACTAACCCTCCCCATATTCTGGGGGACCCAGCCAATACTTGCCCTGCTGGAGAAGATGGCTATTTGCCGACTGATTTTTATTGACATCTTTCTCAAGCTGTTTTTTTTTTTTAAGGGTCTCCGAGGAGTTGGAAGCCTAATCCATTTTAACAACCTTGATTTGTCTCTTGAATCAGTGGGAGGAGATGCTACTGAGATAGTTAACAAAAGGCCAGGTGTCGCGTCGTTAGCCCGGGAGGAAAAGCCCAAACATGCTTAATATACACCTTCTTTTGCTTTGCTTACACGCGTGGCTTCCGTGCTTGCTCCCGGCGTGAAAAACATGCCTAAATAGGACAGCATAGCGCCGGAGCGAGGGGGCGGTACCCTCCATCTCCGCTACCAATTCGCCCGAACCGGCTGAATATCACCTCTATTTCTCAGGATTTGGGGCTGTAGAAAGGACAGGGGGGAGAAATGTGCTTTCAAACTTGGAAGGTTCTGTTCACGTAACCTGAAAATAAAGTAGAATTAGCTCTCTGGTTCTGTTTCCTGCCTGGTCTACCTCACAAGGCTGGCTGGAGAGGAAATTCTTTTGTCAGCCTTTCTCTGACACCTGTCTCTTTGTTGAACACGGGGGCAAGAAGCCAGATCATTCTTTGCCGTTTCCTCCGTCCGTCCTGCCTCGACTGGGGTTGTTCTAGGACACGCAAACGACTACACTCTCTCTCTCCCAGCCAGATTGGTGCCCCTTGAACAAAAGGCACCAGATTTGTGCAGTCAGTTGTGTATTATTATTTGCATTAGAATATCGTGACCTCTTCCTTCACCTGAAAATCAGTGTGGATTGTAAAGAAATGGTACACGAAACCATCCCGCGAGGAATGTGTGGCCCCGCTGGCCTTCACACATGCGGGAGCACTGACACCCGGAAGAGTAACGGTCCGTTGCGCATGTGCAAGCCGGTACCCCGAACTTTTGGTTTATGGCACGGACGCGCGCCTGACGAATAGCTGGCCATCGCGCATGAGTGCGACGTAAACCCGGACGTTTGGGGGCCGGCCTGCGCATGTGCGATGAAACGCTGCTCTTTTGGGTTTTGCTGCTCCCACACGCCTGACGGCCAGCTGACCGGCACACGTGTGTGCACAGGAACACGGAAGAGGAGCCATCGAGACCGCACATTCCTCACGGGATGGTTCCGCGTGCCGCTTCCGGCACATATTCCATAGGTTCATCAACACGGCACTAGCGGGGTGCAAATCGTTTAAAAGTTTGAATCTCTCTCATTGGAAAGGGTCTGTTTTCTTTGCAAAACTGTTTCTAGAAGTCTGCTGTAGAGATTCTTAGTCATCCAGGTCATATGGTTGTCCCAAAGGTGCTTTTTCAAAAGGCCGCTGGACTTTGCTGTTCCTTGAAGATGTTTTGCTTCTCATCCAAGAAGCTTCTTCAGTTCTGACTGAATGGTGAAGGGGTGGAAGGATTTATATACTTTGCGCTCCTCTGGTCATTAGCGCTCTCTCTGAGAATCGTTGAGGTCACTTGGAGGTTTATCTGGGCCCTCAGGTCACCTGAATAGTGTCAATGGGTGTGGGTAGGTGGATGGACAAAGAAATGGATGGATGGATGGATGGATGGATGGACGGGTGGGTGGATGGATGGATGGATGGATGGATGTAATGGACAGACAGATATAAAGGATGGATGGCTAGATGAAGAGAGTTGATGCCCCAGTGACAAATTCCTTGTATGTCCAATCACACTTGGCCAATAAAGAATTCTATTCTATTCTTTGAATAGATATAGAAAATGAATGGGAAGATGGATCAATGGAATGGATAGATGGATTGACAGGCAGAATCAATGGATGGATGAATAGACAGACAGAACGAATGGGTAGGTAGATGGATCGATGGATCGATGGATGGATAAACAGAATGACTGGATGGAAAATCGTTCGTACGTCTTTAAATTGTTCATGCCATTTGAATTGGAACCTTTGTAAAAACGCTCTTTTGGTCTCAGAACTTGAGTTGGCTGGAAGAGAAGGAGAAGGACGTCGTGAGTGCCTTGCGTTACTTCAAGACCATCGTGGACAAAATGGCCATTGATAACAAAGTGCTGGAGATGTTGCCAGGATCAGCCAGCAAAGTTCTGGAAGCCATCTTGCCTCTCGTTCAGACGGATCCACGGATTCAGCAGAGGTGAGTCATGACGCGGAGGGGTTGAGTAGGTTGGATTGAGAGCTTGGTCCCTTCCCCCAAAGTCTACAACAGAGATTGGGAGGTTCATTGGACGGAGGATTTGGTAGCTCCTGGGTAGTCACTTCCTCTAAAGATTAGGATGAAATGATTGAGGGAGTTAGGTACGCATATCTAGCCTATCGAAGAAAAAGATTAGGAGGAATATGATCGTTGTCTTCCAGTTCTTGAAGGACTGCGATAGAGAAGAAGGGATTGATTTGTTCTCCAAAGCTCCTGAGGGCAGGACAAGAAGCCATGGGTGGAAGCTTGTTAAGCTCCAACCTAGAAATTAGAAGAAATTTTCTGATAGTGAGAACAATTCATCAACGGGAACAATTCATCAACGGAGTAGCTTGCTTCCTAGAGTTCTGGGTGCTCCATCACTGGAGGTCTTCAAGAATAGACTAGACAACCGTTTGACTGGGATGGTGTAAGGCTCCTGTCTTGAGCAGGCGGTTGGTCTAGAAGACCTCTTGAGTCCCTTCCAGCTCTAGGATTCTATGTCTATGTTCTTTTCTTCACCGAATGTATCATGTTACCAGATGTCTTCTGGGCGTTCCCTCATCCTTGGAGGTCTTTTTCTTAGACTCTCCTATCCTGCTAGTGCTGGCCCATTGCCATCTTCCTTAAAAGGGAGAAAGCCCTTTGACTATCCCACCAGGTAGTCCACTGATACACCTCTCGAATGGTTCTGATCAGCCAATCAATCACCATCCAGAGCTCTAATGTCATAAAACTCTTGTCCTTCTCAATTGAGAAGAAGAAGGACTGATGTGGTTTGCTTCTGGTAGAGCAACCAAGAGGAACATAGTACAGGATTGTCTTTTCTCATGCTTGCTTATCTACCAGAAGAAGCAATAGTTGACTCTGTGTGTGTGCGTGGCTATGGATCATTCCCATTAGACAGGCCAGATGTGGGGAATAATTCTTGAATAACATCTGGAGCATCACAGGGAATCTTCCCCTAGTCCAGGTTTAAGCTTACCTATCTCTCAGTCAAGTCTCCCTTGACCAAACTCAACTCTTGGTGGCTTCATGGACATGGCAACAATAAACGGTTTACCATTGTCTTCTTCCTGGGTGTGTTTTCAACTTGTCCATCTAGCTCACAACTCTTCGGTTTCCTAGTAGATACTTATCCAGGGAGTAACCAGGCCCATCCCAGTTTAGCTGAAGTTCAGCCAATGTTGGGTAGATGGTGTCTTCTCCTCCATATTGTTTTCTGGCCACGATATGGAAGTAGTTTATTGTTACCTTCTTTGGGGATATTCTTTTCAACTTCCTAGTCCAACCCCAACATTTCCTGATAGTCTCCCATCCAGGGATTGACAAGTGCTGCCATCTGCTGTTGCCGCTTTGCCCTGCATGCCAGTGTATAAATTCAGAAATTTGACACTCATTTAAATTAGGAGGTGTTACAAATACAGGTAGCCCTCAACTGATTAACATTCGGTTAGCAGCCAACAGTTATGGCAGCGCTGAAGTAGTTGATTTACAGCCGGTCCTCACACTGTTGCAGTTTTGGTGCTTGGCAACTAGCATGTATTTATGATGGGGGCAGCAACCCAGGCTCGTGTGATTGCGGATCCACTTAATGACCGCATTGTAAAATCAGGAACAGTCAGGTGATGACTCATTAACAACTGCATCACTTTGCAACAGCCATTCCAGTCCCAATTGCAGTCGTAGGTTGAAACCGGATGTATTGTATTTAATTAATCAGCAACTGACAAAGAGACGGCATTAAGAAACAAAGATGGATATTTGATCCAGGATCCAATTAGGGTTAATTTTTAGGATGATCTAGGATTGAAGCCATGATAAATTTTCTACAGGTGGATTACAACAATGAATTTGTTAACAGAGGCTTTTTGGAATGTAAATTTTGTCTTTCTTTTATTATTATTAATAACCTTTGCTACTTTTATACCCTATTTTTACTGTTGTTGTTTTCCCCCCATTTTGTTATTAATATAATATAGAGATGACAGGCTAGCAATTCGTAAAACGGATTTAGTCGTTTAAAATTAATTTGCCCTCTTTTTTTGCCAGGGGTTCGAAACTTAACCTGTATTCAGGGGTGGGATTTAGCCAGTTCACACCTATTCAGGAGAACCGGTTGTTAACTTTCTAAGCAGTTCAGAGAACCAGTTGTTGGAAGAAATCTTATTTTGTTTTTTTCCACTTTACAGGGCTAATCCTGTAAGGAAGGCAGGAAGGAAACATTCTGGTGGTATTTCTAGCCTAATCTTTATTGCCCTGCTTACAGAAACTGCCTCTCTGGTTAACCCTTGTTACATTGTAACAGCTAAGGCAAAGCGCCCATCGACGTGAGCGATGTTACACCACTGCCTGTATTATATTAATCAATATTCAACTAGGGAGGATTCTATGTTTATATGTTTTTGGGTTTTTTTTCTTCCCTAAGACACTTTTTTTCTTTTTAATGTATTTTTGAACTTTCTTTGAATAAAACTCAATAGCATGCAAAAAGAGAAGGAACTGCTGCCTGTATAGAGGAATTCATGTCAGCCTTGCTGACGTCTGACAATTCGTAACCTAAGGCCTTGTCTTCCTTCTTAACCTCTTCTTCTTTCACTTCTGCAGTTCCGCCATCACTTCCTGTTACAGCCGCGTGTATCAAAGCTTGGGGAATCTGATTCGATGGTCTGATCAGGTGATGCTTGAAGGCATCAACTGCGAAGACAAAGAGGTGGTGAATACGGTGAAGGGAGTTATCAAGGCAGTCCTGGATGGAGTTAAGGTATGGGGCCTGCTTGGTGTGTCCCATGAACCCCCCCTTGTTGAGTTACTCTCCTTGAGTGTGTAAGGACCGTCATTGGCAACCTTCGGTCTCAAAAGACTATGGTATCGTGCTCTGGAAAGAGATCCTAAAACAGCATCTAGTGTGACTAAAAAGGCCAATTCGAGAGTAAGGACCAACGAAGGCGATAAAAGGTTTGAAGGCTAAATAGTATGATGAATGGTTGAAGGAATGTCCAAAAAAGCTAATACCATCCTGGCTTGTTATAAACAGAGGCATAGAATCAAGATCACATGAAGTATGAGTGCCGTTTATAAAACCACACCTGGAATACTGCAACCGTTTGTGGGGATCATACGACAAAAAAGAAGTTGAGACTTTGGAAAAAGTTCAGAGAAGGGCAACTAAGAGGATCAAAGGCCTGGAGGCTAAACCATACAAAGAACGGTTGCAGATTTTGGGTCTGGCTAGTCTAAGAAGAATTAGGGGTGACATGATAGCAGTCTTCCAATATTTGAGGGGCTGCCCCAAAGAAGAGGGGGTCAAGCTATTCTCCAAAGCACCAGAAGGCAGGACAAGAAATAATGGTTGATGAGGGAGAGAAGCAACCTGGTCCACGCCATTTCCTCTGGTTTCCTCCATGTGCCCCAAAATAATAAGACCTCCCTGAAAATAAGGCCAAGCGCTTATTTTGGGGTTCAAAAAAATATAAGACAGGGTCTTATTTTCAGGGAAACACAGTATATATATATATATTTCTTGTGTTCTGTTGATAACCAGGAGCTGGTGAAGCTCACAATTGAGAAGCAGGAACACCCATCTCCCACCAGCCCTGTGAAGCCCACCTTACCTGTGGCTACAGCAGACAGGTGAGTAACCATACATTTCTGATGAAGGTTAAGATGGGTTGTCTCTTGTGCCCCCTCCCCCTTCGTGATTGACAGCACAAATGGAAGTGATACAGAAATAAAAAGGAGGGAAGGTCAGCAGTGTCTCCCCATTGGACAAAAAGTTTAGAGAGATTTCTTTCCTAGAGTAGGAGATGTTGTGATGGCTTGGAAGCTCCAGTGATACAACCTCCTCGTGGCTGGAGGCATGAATCTGAAGTGCCTGGCAATTAGCTCTCTAGATGTCCGTCTGTTTCTATATCTTATTATCTATCTATCCATCCATCCATCTATCGTGTCTCTTGATAGCAATATCTCCTGTATCTACCCTCTCTCTCTCCATTTATATCATCTCTCTATTTCTGTCTCTATTCCTTATCTACTCAATCTATTATCCATCCATCTTATTATCATCCAGTTATCCATCCCAAGTATTCTTGTCTTCTGTGCATCCATCCATCCATCTATCCATCCACCCATATTTATTTATCTGTTTATGTATCTATGTCTTCTAGCTCCCTTTTTCAATCTCTCCACCCATCCATGCGTGCCTGTCCATCTGCCCATCCATCCATCCATCCATCCATCCGTTTCCTTTAGCTCTCTCTCTTCTATCCCTCCATCATCTATCTCTCCATCTGTTTATATTCTCTCCATCCATCCTTCCATATATCATGTCCTTCGTTGCATGTTCTCTTTCTCTCTCTCTCTTCTATCATCCATCCATGCCTTCAAGTGTGCACTTTGTCTCTTCTGTCTCTCCATCAATCTGTCCATCCGTCCATCCATCCATCCATCCATCCATGCCTTTTAGTGTGATCTCTATTTCTATCTCTCTCTCCCTCCCTCCCTCCATCCAACCAACCAACCAACCAAATATGTATCCATTTCTTCTAGTGTGTGCACTCTTCTCTTCTATCTCTACCTCCATCTATCTATCTATCGATCTATCTATCTATCGTATCTATCCACCCTTCCATTCTTTTATGTATGTATCCTGTCTTCAATCTTCTATCTCTCCATCCATCCATCCATCCATCCATCCATCCATCTTTCCTTCACCCATCTAATCTATCTTTCTACCTATGTACCAACCCAGTCCCATGTCCAAAGAGATAATTCCCTAAATGAATAAACCAAAGGAGGAAGTCCTGGAAGGAGAAGAGTTTAGCCAACATTTATTTCCATGAGTTGGAACAATGTGACGTTTTGCCTAAAGAAGGACTGTGCCCGCCAGCAGCTTCCCTGGCTGGCTGGTGCCACACATCCGCTCTCAGCCCTGCATCAAATGTAATGCAGCCTGCTCCCTCCGTCTCAACCACGTTTCTCCCCTCTCCAGCCAGTTGGAGCTTCCCTTGACGGATCGTGAGATGGAGATCCTCAACAAAACAGCGGGGTTGACTCCGACCGCAGAAGCGTTGGCAGATGCCACCGACGAAGAGGTCGCCCCACCGAAACCGCCCCTTCCTTGCATTCGGGTGGCTGAAAACAGGTAAATGCACCTGTAAAAGAAAGTCATAATTCCGTCCTTGGGCTTCCCGGTGCTTAAGAAGGGCTGTTTTCAGAATATTCGTGGTCCTCAACTTCAGAGGCGGTAGTGGCGACTTGGGGGTCGGCCGCTCACATTTCCAATGCTGCGCGAACTGGTTGCTACAGGAAGTGAAACCCGCCTCTGCTCAACTTAACAACCACACCGCTCGAAGTTGCAACGCCACTGAAAAAAAAAGTGACGACCGGTTTTTCACACTTGACAACTGTTGCAACCTCTCCACGGTGACGGTGATCAAAATTTGAGCGCTTGCATGAAAATATAATTAGAAAAATACTGGAATGTGCGGAGATGGATAGATTGACATTAAAAGTAAAAGACAAGGAAGAAGCAGAATATTTCTTTTAACGGATTTGTTTTAGCGGTTGGATAAAAGAGGTACAAATTAGAAGATAAAAGATTACGGCTATGTATATGTAAATGATGAAAGATTACTACTGCATCTGTGATGGGTTTCAAAAATTTTTACTACAGTTCTGTGGTGTGGCTTGGTGGGCATGGCAGGGGAAGGTTACTGCAAAATCCCCATTTCCTCCCCAATTCAGAGGAAGGTTACTGCAAAGTCCCCATTTCCTCCCCAATCCAGGGGAAGGTTACTGCAAAATCCCCACAACCATGCTACTAATTTACTGACAGCTGCAGTGATTCGCTTAAAGAACGTGGCAAGCCAGGTCATAAATTGAGGCAAAACTCACTTAATAACGACTTTTTAATTTTTCTTCATCTTACGCAGCCTCCCACCAGCCTTGCCCCCTAAGAAACGTCAGTCGGCACCCTCTCCTACGCGAGTGGCCATCGTAGCCCCCATGAGCCGAACGACCAGTGGTTCCAGTTTACCCATTGGGATCAACAAACAGGTAAATTACCGGCCGTATCTGACCAAGAGGCTTTTCCAGATAGGATGCTGGGTTCATTTAAAATCTTATTACAGGTGGTCCTTGACTTACAATTCATTTAGCGACCGTCTGTACAGCACACTGAAAAAAGTGACTCATGACCATTTTGCACCCTGCAACATCCAAATTCGGATGCTTGGCAACTGACTCCTATTTATGATGGTTGCAACGTCCCATGGATTACAGGATTCCCATTGGCGAACCTTCTGATAAGCAAAGCCAACGGGGAAACTGGATTCACTTAACAACCGTGTGACTCATTTAACAACGGCAGAGATTGACTTTAACTACCGGGGTAAGAAAGGTCATGAAATGGGAGAAAACACACTTATCAACCGTCTCGCTTAGCCACAGGAGATTTTGGGCTCCGTTGCGGTCGTAAGTCAAGGACTACCTGCACAGAATTCAGCGGCCAAACTTGGAGAATACGTCCAAATTTAAGATCATCACCACCTGCCCAGGACTCTAAAAGGAACAACTTCCTTTCTGGATTCAGAGACTTAATGTACCTGTTTGCATCCCTTCTTCCAAAAGAGAAAATTGTTGTCAGGATATACAACCAGGTTGACTTTTCTCGTACCTCTTCTCCTTCCCACTCGCAGGAATTTGAAAATGACTGCTACCCTCAACGGAGGCTGTCGGGGGGCAGCCAGTCCTATGGAGGGGAATCTCCTCGCCTCTCGCCCTACAGCAACATGGGGAAGCTGAGCAAATCGGACGAACAACTGTCCTCGTTGGATTGCGACAGCGGGCAGTGCTCGCACAACACAAGCTGTGAAACGTTAGGTAAAGAGAATGGGGTGTCTCTGCTCGGCCTGAAACAGCTGATGGTCGGGAGGCTGATCCAACCGACAATCAGCTGCTTGTGCTAATCAGACTGCACTGAAGCTGAAACTGAAACGGGCTGTTTGCTGCAAGGAGGCAAATTGCTGGGAGGCAGAGGCCAAAGGGTGGGCAGGGCTACAATCGGTGTATAAAACACACCCAAATTTTCACCCTCTTTTAGGGGGGAAAGTGTGTCTTATAAGGCCCCTTCAGACTCTTCTGTTGTTCACATTGTTTCTCACTCTCTTCCCTGCAGATCATTACGATCCTGATTACGAGTTCTTGCAGCAGGATCTCTCGAACACCGACCAGATCCCCCAGCCGGGACTTGGCGTGCTCAGCCCTTTGCCAGAGGGCCTGCGGGAATCTGCCTCTCCGTTTCATGGACAATCTTTCCAACTTCCAGAGAATTGTACCTCCCCAACCGCTGTGCCGGCTGTTGAGGTCCCACCAGCTCTTCCAGAGAAGAAGCGGAGAGGGACACCAGCTTCTGCCTTCGACGTCTCCGGTTGTCGGGTCCTCCTGGAGAGGCACCCTTCGCAATACGACAACATTTCGGAGGAGGACTTAACCGTCCCGACGCTCTTGCCCTGGGTGTTCACCCCTTTTGCGGCAGTCCTGCCCTATCAGCCTGGAAAGCCAGCTCCCCCTGTTGAATTCCTGGCTGATTTCTCCGGTTCCAACGTGCCCAGAGAATCTGAGGAACCTCCGCCTCTGCCCGAGAAGAAAAACAAACACAGTAAGTGCTCTCTTGATCTTTTTTTTTTTTTAAAAAAAAGATGTAACTTTATTAAAATGTTCAAAAAGGAAGATTAAAAGCTAATGGGAAATAATATTTAGGATAAAGGAAAGAGAGGAGAAAAGGAAAAAGGCAAAGCCAAAAGTACAGGAAAAGAAGAAAATATAAAGAAATAGCTTTTGATTTCTTTCCTTCCTCCTTTCCTTCTTTTCTCTTTTCCTTCCTTTCCTCCTTTTCCCTTCTTTTCTCCTTCTTTTCTTTCTTCATTAGTCATTCATTTATTCATTTATTTATTTATTTATTTATTGGTTCAATTTATATGCCGCCCTTCTCCAGAGACTCAGGGCGGCTTACAATGCGTTAAGCAACAGCCTTCATACTTTTTGTATATACCTGCTTAGTAGGGCTTTCGGTGGCCCCCCTAAGCGGTGTTCTTTTTTTTAATACAAAGTCACCTTATTGCCCCTACAAACCGGATCCTCATTTTACCTACCTCGAAAGGATGGAAGGCTGAGTCAACCTTGAGCCTGGTGAGATTCGAACTTGCAGTAATTGCAGGCAGCTGGTGCTACTTTAACAGTGCTTTAGTCTGCTGTGCCACCAAGGCTCTTTCTCCCTTCTTTCCTTCCTTCCTTCTGTCTATCTTCCTCCCTCCCTCCCCCCTCCCTTTTTTTCCTTTTTCTTTTCTTTTTTCTTTTAAAAACCACAACAAAGGAACATCCCTAGCTCTTCAAAATAACAATAGCAGTGTTCCAATAATTGAGGGGCTGCCCCAAAGACGAGGAGGGGGTCCATCTATTCCCCAAAGCACCTGAAGGCAGGACAAGAAGCAATAGGTGGAAGCTAATCAAGGAGAGAAGCAACCTAGAACTAAGGAGGAATTTCCCGAGAGTTAGAATAATTAATCAGCGGAACAACTTGCCTCCAGAAGTTGCGAATGTTCCAACATTGGAGGTTTTCAAGAAGAGATTGGACAACCATTTGCCTGAAATGGTCTAGGGTTTTCTGCGTGAGCAAGGGGTTGGACTAGAAGACCTCCCAAGGTCCCTTCCAATTTGCTATTCTGTTATTCTTCTACTTCCCATTGTAGGGCAGTGAGTCCACTCAATGTAATCCCCAGAACGATATCATAAAGCCTAGGAGATATATAAGAAAGAATGAAGTCTTAGCAAGGTTAATCTAAAACGTTTTCCCCCCCACCCGCCGCCTTCTACTTTTCATCGTAGGACAGCGAGTTCTTCAAAATAGCGCCCCAAACTTCCTGCCTGTTGCATGTCTCCAAAACCACAGCAGGGGAACTTCCCCACCCCTGCAGAAATTACAAAATTAAACTAGACAAACGTATGATTCACCACCAAGATCTGAGTAATTATCCCAACGTCGACAGGCGTAAAACCAGAAGATGGCTTTTAAAGAATTTCCCTCCCCAGAAACATGAAGATTGTATGATTACCAAGGACTTTAAAGAGAGAGAGAGAGAGAGACATAGAAAGACAGAGAGAGAGAGAGAGAGAGAGAGAGAGAGATAAGATAAGATAGATATAGATAGATAGTAGGATAGAGAGAGAGAGAGAGACATAGAAAGACAGACAGAGAGAGAGAGATAGACAGACAGACATAGATAGAGACAGACAGACAAATAGATAATAGGACAGAGAGAGAGAGACATAGACATAGAAAGACAGACAGACAGACAGACAGACAGACAGACAGACAGATAGATAGATAGATAGATAGATAGATAGATAGATAGATCGATCGATCATAGGATATAGAGAGAGAGATAGACATAGAAAGACAGAGATAGAGATAGAGAGAGATAGACAGACATAGATATAGAGATATAGAGATAGATAGATCAATCATAGGATAGAGAGAGAGAGATAGACATAGAAAGACAGAGATAGAGAGAGATAGACAGACATAGATATAGAGATATAGAGATAGATAGATAGATAGATAGATAGATTGATTGATTGATCGATCGATAGATCATAGGATAGAGAGAGATAAACATAGAAAGACAGACAGAGAGAGAGAGAGACAGACAATATAGAGATAGATAGATAGATAGATAGATAGATAGATAGATAGATAGATAGATAGATATAGAGATAGGTAGGTAGGTAGGTAGGTAGATAGATTGATAGATTGATACGGATGGATGGATAGATACATAGACAGTCAGACAGACATAGATATAGATATAGATACAGATATATAGATATAGGTTGGTTTAGTGTCATTTTTGGCCCTCGGTTCCCAAATTCGCTTCTCCCCTTCTTGCCTAGCTGCTGGTTTAATCACATGGCGACTCTCACTTAACCCTGATTTGTTTAGATGCTGGTTCAGCAATTTGTGGATAATCACACCATACAAAAAAAGGAAGAGGAAAGTGTTTTTGAGTCTGTTTTTGAGTCTTTCCGGATAAGAATTTTGTCCTCTGGGTTAAGAGTTGAGCAATTGAGGGATTTTTACGTTGGGCTGGTTGAGTCTGATTTGTGTTTATTATCGTAGGTAGTCCTCGAGTTACGACCATAACTGAAGCCCAAAATTTAGGTTTGCTGAGTGAAAAACGTGTGAAGTGCCCCACTTTACGACTTTTCTTGTCAACGTTGTTAACCGAATCATTGCATTTGCTAAGTTAGTAACCCGGTTGTTAAGAGAATCTGGCTTCCCCCATTGACTTAGCTGATCCGAAGTTTGCAAAAGGGGGACACACGACCCCGTCATAAATATGAATCAGTTGCCAAGCGTCCGAATTTTGATCGCCTGATCGTGGGGATGCTGCAACGGTCCTAAGTTGCTTTTTTCAGTGCTGAGGTAACTTGGAATGGTTACTAAATGAACTGTTGTAACTCAAGGACGACCCGTGTTCAGATTACTTTGGGATTTTGTTTGATTTGGGCTTCACGCAAAAGGAGACCCCAATCCCCCTGTACCAATGGAAGAGAATATTTGTAGCTCAGGGTCGTTGCGCTCTCTGAGTCCCGTTGTGTTTTCTTGCGGACGTTTCATGACCCAACTAGGTAACATCATCAGGACTAGAAGGGAGTGAGGTTTTCCTCTCTTGTTTCTTGCCCTGGCAGTGTTGGTGGGAGGGAGCTGGGTTTGTTGCCTTCACTACGCTGTTTATTCTTGGCTTCTTGATCTGAGTTGTTACTTCCTCGCTTGGGGTTATTGTTTACTTCTTGATGGTTGGTCATCTGGATGTGGATGGCTGATACGATATTTTGACCTTTTTTTTGTTGCCTTTTGGGGCTCTTTGGTTGTGTCTCTTTTGAATGGTGTCTACAAGTTGCTTATCTCACCGTGCCCGTGGATGGCAGATTTGCCTGAGTGTTAAGCCTCCAGGAATTCCCTAGATCCGTGATGGCAACACGATGGCACACATGCCAGAGGTGGTACACAGAGCCCTCTCTGTGGGCATGTGCGCCATCGCCAGTTGCTCTTCTGGTGTCTGAAAAACAGCCTGAAAATGGCCCAAAAAGCAGCCTGAAAATGGCCCCAAAACCGCCCCCCAAATGGCCTGAAAACGGCCCAAAAAATGGCAAAAAACCAGGCTGTTTTTCAAGTGGTGAAATCCTCCAGTTTTCCACCGGTTTGCTCCCCGCACATGTGTGGTACACGCCAAACACACGCTGCATGCACGCACTCGCAGTTTGTGCCAAATGCAAACCAGTGTGACCTGAACGGGTGCGAACCGGTAGCATTTCACTGTTTTTCGGGCCAAAAACAGCTGAAAAACAGCTTGAAAACGGCCTGAAAACGGCCCAAAAAACAGCCTGAAAACGGTCTACAAAACAGCCTGAAAATGGCCCAAAAAACAGGCATGCATTCGCCGGCCAGCTGATCTTTGGGTTTCCGGTGCTTCCAGAATGCACGCACATTCCAGTTTGGGCACTCGGTGCCGAAAAGTTTCCCCATCACTGTCCTAGCTGGTTCTGGACTTGGTCCAGGACAATGGAGGGTCCCTCAACTTGAGGGTCGTCACAGTGGATCCGTAAAGGCTTGAAGAAATGTTACGATTTAAATCTTGAGTTCAAGTCTTGGGGGTCCATGGCCACAAAAGGTATCTAAAGGGGGTTCGTGGTGACGAAAAGACTGGTCTAGGATGGCCCCAGTTGGAACTACAGCTAAGCCTTCTTAATTTCACATCTTCCCTCTGTGAATCCCTCCACCCAAACCAGCGGGAGAGTGACAGCTTTGGAAGCCATATTAACCTCAGAAGCTTCCACGCTGCCACATTCTTGTGTATGGGAAAGTAGGATGGTGGGGATTTTTTAAAAGAATAATAGCATTGTTCTTTTTGGTCAAGGTCACGGTCCTCCTGCATCTGGAGGAGGAGCGGTTGCAGAGGTGGCTCAAGTTAGGACGGAAGGGGATTGGCCCATATGATGGACCAATGGGTGCAGGGTCTGGATTTTGACTTATTGAGGGGAAAACTCAGATTTGGGTTTTCCCAGATGTGCCAGTATATCTATCCCAGGAGTCAGCAACCTGTGGCTCTTTCACCCCTCTGCTGCGGCTCCCCGTCACTCAAAATACGCATCACAACCGCCAATGTGCGACACCCACCGGCACGTGATTTATTGAGCTTTTCAACCCCAAGTAGGCCAACCATGGATAAATCCAATTCAGAAGAAAACAGAACGTTTAATTCAACTACATATGCTAGTTTTTTTGGCCGCTCAAGAAATAGTCAGGCACGGGAAGGGTTTTGTGGCTCCCGGTGTTTTCTTTTCTGTGGGAAACGGGTCCAAATGGCTCTTTTGAGTGTTTAAGATTGCAGATCCTTGACCTATCCCAATAAATGAAAGATTTGAGATGAAGCTGGTCTCGGAGTTTTTAATTGGAGTTGGGTTGAATGCTGACGTTGAGGAGGCTTCTCCGAGCATCTCATCGAGAAGGTGACACCCCACCCCACCTCCACGTGTCCATTTTCTCTCTTGCAGTGTTGGCCTACATGCAGTTTGTAGAGGACTACTCTGAACCTCAGCCTTCCATGTTCTACCAGACCCCGCAGAATGAGCACATCTACCAGCAGAAGAATAAGCACCTGATGGAGGTTTATGGATTCAGTGACTCCTTCAGCAGCACGGTCTCCGGCCAGGATCTGGCCCCACCTCCAGCTCTCCCACCCAAACAGAGGCAACTGGTGAGTTCCTATTCTCCTTCTGCTCCCATCTTGGTTCAAGTTCCTTCTTGAACCCATCCTAAGAAATGCGGAGTCTCTTGTTTTTGGACTGTGGTCGACATCTCTTGGCTCCATAACTGACGTATATAATAGGGTTGGAAGGGTCCTTCGTCTTCAAAGCAAAAAGAAAAGAAACTCGTTATCATTCCATCTGTCCAGTCTCTTCTTGAAAACCTCCAGTGATGAGTCTGCGATCAAGATCAAGGGAGGTTCTACTACCACTCTATAAAGCCTTAGTAAGACCGCACCTAGAGTACTGCATCCTGTTTTGGTCACCACACTATAAAAAAAAAAGATGTGGAGACTCTAGAAAGAGTGCAGAGAAGAGCAACCAGGATGATGAAGGGACTGGAGGCTGAAACATACAATGACAGGAACTTGTTCTGTCCCCGTACCAC
This sequence comes from Arizona elegans, assembly GCA_022577455.1. Lineage (NCBI taxonomy): Eukaryota > Metazoa > Chordata > Lepidosauria > Squamata > Colubridae > Arizona > Arizona elegans. The sequence goes on along the minus strand of JAKOOJ010000034.1, from coordinate 2,227,992 downwards.
ACCCACACACCCACAGACGGCCCGGAGTTAATAAGCCACACGACAAAACTCTTTGAAGATAAAGCTGGCAGAAACCCAGTGGCTAGCTGCCAATTCAGACTTTACTCACACAAAACAAAGATTAGACTGCAAGCATTCCGATAAAACAGGCAGGGTTTCAACAATACAAGGATTAATCCAAATGCAGTCCGATAAAGCAGGCAAAGTCTAGTAACGCAGAGATCATGGATTATTTCCAGTTTTTGCTCGTCACAAACTGAACCGGCCACTACACCCGCATTTATACCCTGTGGGGTATGGTCCAGTGACTCAGCTAATCTCTGGCACGCCTTCCCCTCAGCTGCGCACGCTTCTCCCTGTGCCTCTGTCGTGGGTCCAGCCAGCACTTATCTCCTTCGTCGCTGTCCACCTGTGGCTGCGGGGACGTGCTTGGCTCTGAGCCTATCTTTTGGCCTTCGGTGTCCTCCGGAGGCATTGCCAGAGAGGAGGGTCCTGGAGAGGGAGGCCTTGCCAACTCCTCTCCCTCACTCTCAGAGTCTGCATCTGTCGATAGCCGAGGCTCAGGCAACGGAGCCACAACAGAACTGGGCCTGCTAGTCTAGTGAAGAGAAGGATTAGGGGAGATGTGAGATTAGTCTTCCAACATTTGAGGGGCTGCCACAGAGAGGAGGAAGGAGGTCAAGCTATTCTCCAAAGCACCCGAAGGCCAGACGAGGAACAATGGATGGAAACTGACCAAGGAGAGATTCAACCTAGAAATAAAGAGGAATATTCTGACAGTGAGAAGAATCAACCCATGGAAGAGATGTTGCCTTCAGAAGTTGTGAGAGCTTCATCCCTGGAAGCTTTCAAGAAGAGACTGGACTGCCACTTGTTGGAAATGGTGTAGGGACTCCTGCTTGTACGGGGGGTTAGACTAGATGACCTACAAGATCCCTTTCAGCTCTGTTAATCTGTAACCAGAGAGAAACTCATCGGCAATTTCAAAATTGTAAGACCCAAGGATCCCGAAGGCATCACGTCAGGGAGAACCAGCAGATTCTCAAAGAGATCCCTTCGAAATACTTCTCCTAAAACCTAGGAGAGTCAGGCTTGATTCTTAAAAAAAATAAATAATAAAATAAACCAACCAACAAACTTTGGAGGATGAAGAGCATCAGGATGTAAATAATCAGGAGGTGATGTTCTCTGACTCAGTTTCCCCAGCGATGTGGTCTTGGCATTTGAGCCTACGGTTCCTCTGTTTCTTCTCTCGCCTTCTAAGGGCTGCCTGCTTCCTTCTTCTGTTTTATTCCATTTGGGTGTTTTTTTTTAATTCGACCTTTTTTTTGTTTGTTTGTTACTTTTTCCCTGTTTTCGGAAACGAAAATCAAATCTTTATCCGTTCCCCTTTCATCTCTCCCCACATTTTTCCGAAAGCAAATATGAAACAATTCACCCCTTGGCATGAGATTGCGGGTGTGCCAACTATCTTCAGGTATAGGTAGTCCTCAGTTTACGACCGCAGCTTGCCCAACAGTTGCAAAGTGAGTTTGCCCCGCCCCTTTGTACGACCTTTCTTGCCACCGTTATTAAGTGAGTCACGGCGGCCATTAAGCCGGTGACACAGTTGTGAAGTGAATCCGGTTTTCCCGTTGATTCGCAAAAGGGGATCACGTGGCACTGCGACTGTCATAAATACGAGTCAGCGGCCAAGCCTCTGAATTCTGGGCAGGTGACCGCGGGGATGCTTGCAACGGTCGTAAGTGTGAAAAACGCTCCCGAGTCGCTTTTTATCCCCCAGTGCCGTCGTAACGGCGACTAAGCGAATATTGTAAATCGAGGACTACTTGAGCAGGGGATTGGACTAGAAGACCTCCAAGGTCCCGTCTGACTCTGTTATTCACAGTCACTAAATGAACTGTTGCACGTCTAAGACTGCCTGTATAGAACAAGAATACAGCACCGTAGCGCCAGATGGGAACTTAAGAGGCCCTCTAGTCCAACCCCGCCCCAAGGCAGGCGCTGAGTTTATCTCCTGTCAATGTAGGTGGCTCTTTTTCCTTCCGTCTTTCTCCCTCGCTCCTTTTCTTTCTCTCCTTCCAACAGGCTATTTTCCCTGCTCCCTTCTCTTCTGTCTCCTACTGTGTCCAGCCATCTAAGGGCCCCCTGGCCTCCGAGGAGGTCGGCCCGGGCCAGGGTCTCAGCGTGTCCGTCTCTAACTCCTTCCTCCAGCAGAACAGCTCCTTTCCCGCGCACTCGGTGAGTGACTAACGGAAACCTTTCCTTTCGCAGCTTGCTTCCTCTCGCTCTTTTCACTTATTTATTGATCACGAAAGAAGGCCAACGGACGTGTCCCCGGGGGGAACGTTGCGGGATCCGATCTTGAGTCGGTCACCGGGACCGATGGGTTTATTCTTCCAAGCTTTTGGACTCCCGCTGGAGCCCATCCACGGAGAACTTCCCAATCTGTGGGGTTCTTGGGTGCTCTCTGAGCTGGGCTGTTTCCATGCAGACGTTTCATGACTCAACTAGATAACATCATCAGTGCTAGAAGGGAATGGGGTGGAGGAGGAGGAGGAGGAGGAGGAGGAGGAGGAGGAGGAGGAGGAGCGGCAGAGGAGGATGAAGACTGCAGGGTTCTCGGTGCTCTCTGAGCTGAGTTGTTTCCATGCAGATGTTTCATGACCCAACTAGATAACATCATCAGTGCTAGAAGGGGTTGGGGTGAAGGAGGAGGAGGAGGAGGATGAAGACTGCAGGGTTCTTGATGCTCACTGAGCTGAGTTGTTTCCATGCAGACGTTTCATGACCCAACTAAGTAACATCATCAGTGCTAGAAGGGAATGGGGTGGAGGAGGAGGAGGAGCGGAGGAGGAGAAGGACGAAGACTGCGGGGTTCTTGGTGCTCTCTGAGCTGAGTTGTTTCTATGCAGACATTTCATGACCCATCTAGGTAGCTTCATCAGTGCTAGAAAGGAATGGGGTTGGGAGGAGAAGGAGAACCAGGACGACTGCGGGATTCTTGGCAGTCTCTGAGCCGGCCTGTTTCCATGCAGATGTTTCACGGCCGAAAGGGGGGCGGGGAGAGGGAGGGAACAGTGGAAACAGGATGGTCCAAATTTGTAAGCCGTCTCGGACGCAAAAATAATTCCCTGGCCCTCTTGCCACTTGCAAATGGACCCCTCTGCCGCCGAAGGGCCTTTTATGTTTCCATCCTCCGTTCTAAATTGTTCGTTTTTCCACGTCGTCTTTTTTTTCCCCCCAACCCGCGAGGGAGAATCCGAACTCGGTTCTCTCCATGGGCTTTGGCCCCTGAATTAGTAACAGTAACAGAGTTGGAAGAGACTGCTCACGCAGGAGACGTAGACTAGGGATTCGAACTGCCGACCTTTCTGATTGACAAGCTCAGTGCCTTAGCCGCTGACTCAGTCTCTCTCTCCAAGCTGACGAGTCAACCAAGCTATGGCGCTACTACTGTGTACGTTGTTCTAATTCCTTATCTCTGTCTTTCTTTTTCTCTCCTCTCCTCTCCCCTCCTCTCACCCCACTCATCTCTTCCCCACAACGCTACCCTTTCTCGCCATTTCCTCCTCCCCTCATCCACTTCCGCTTCATCATTGTCCCGTCTTCCCAGTACAAATCGGTCTTCAGGTCTTTCTCCCAAGACTTCGTGCCTCGCGGCCGAGTTCCCACCGTCCCTCCTTTTCTTACATCTACCTCGGCCACTTCCTCCTCTCCTCAGACTTTTCCACCTGCACACCAGGCTCCGAACTTGGACCCGCCGGCGGCGCCAGCTACGTCTGGCCAGCCCCTTGGCACTATGGAGCGGCCATCTTCTTCTTCTTCTTCCTCCTCCTCCTCCTCCTCCTCTTCTTCTTCTCAAGACAGCAACATAAACAAGACTGTTTCTGTCTCGCTTTCTTCTGAGCCCTCTTTCGCCAAACCTCTCCAGAAGTCTTCGGTGAGAAAAACCTGACGAGGGCCGAGCTCTCCTTTTTCGTGGGTCAGGCTGTGGGGATGGTGGCCCAGTTTTAGCTGGCGTAGCTTTCTGTGGTTTGCCATTGCCTCCTTCCTAGGGCTGAGAGAAAGTGGCTGGCCCCAAAGTCACCCGGCTGCCTTTCATGGCTAAGGCAGGACTAGAACTCACCGTCTCCTGGTGATTGGCTCAGAGTCATCCAGCTGCCTTTCATGGCTAAGGTGGGACTAGAACTCACCGTCTCCTAGTGATTGGCTCAGAGTCATCCAGCTGCCTTTCATGCCTAAGGTGGGACTAGAACTCACCGTCTCCTGGTGATTGGCTCAGAGTCATCCAGCTGCCTTTCATGGCTGAGGCAGGACTAGAACTCACCGTCTCCTGGTGATTGGCTCAGAGTCATCCAGTCGGCTTTCTTGTCTAAGGTGGGACTAAAACTCACCGTCTCCTGGTGATTGGCTCAGAGTCATCCAGCTGCCTTTCATGGCTAAGGCGGAACTAGAACTCACCGTCTCCTGGTGATTGGCTCAGAGTCATCCAGTTGGCTTTCATGGCTAAGGCGGAACTAGAACTCACCGTCTCCTGGTGATTGGCTCAGAGTCATCCAGCTGCCTTTCATGGCTAAGGCGGAACTAGAACTCACCGTCTCCTGGTGATTGGCTCAGAGTCATCCAGTTGGCTTTCATGCCTAAGGTGGGACTAGAACTCACCGTCTCCTGGTGATTGGCTCAGAGTCATCCAGCTGCCTTTCATGGCTGAGGTGGGACTAGAACTCACCGTCTCCTGGTGATTGGCTCAGAGTCACCCAGCTGCCTTTCATGGCTGAGGTGGGACTAGAACTCACCGTCTCCTGGTGATTGGCTCAGAGTCACCCAGCTGCCTTTCATGGCTAAAGCAGAACTAGAATTCACATCTCCTGCTTTCTACCCTGGTGCCTTAACCACTAGATCAAACTGGCTCTGTTAATATTACAACTATCATTTTTATAGTCTCAGAATCGTTTGGGAGAACTACTGTTACCCTTTTTTTAAATAAAAATAATAAAAATTTGGACCATTTGTCATAAGGCGGGTGAGGTCATGTCACAGACGCCTCCTCCAAATAGCTAGGGGACGTTCCATTTTCAAGAGAGCCCCCCCCCCTCCTGTCATGCTTTGCTGGGGGTTGCTGTGTCCATCCTGCCAGGTGGAATCACCCCTTTGCTTCCCTTCCCTTCTGTCTCTGTAGAGTGACAACGTTGGCGAGGTAACCACCGGGGAGGGTGAATACGTCAATCTGTATTCCTCGGGTCAAAGCAATGGGGACCTTCTCCCTGCCTACTCTGAAGGAGTAAGTAAAACCAGGATGTGCTCTTGGCATGCCTACGAGGAAATGAGTGGCAGGGAAATCTTGGCTCTCCTTTCTCACCCGCTCCCAGCACTCAGGACCTGAAGTCTGGTATATATAAACACTGATAATGTTACCTAGTTGGGTCATGAAACGTTTGCCTGGAAACAGCCCAGTTCAGAGAGCACCAAGAACCCCACAATCCTCCTCCTCCTCCTCCTCCTCCTCCTCCTCCTCCTCCTCCTCGCAAACCTCCTTCCCTTCTAGCACTGATAATGTTACCTCCCCCCATCCCCGTTTTACGACCTTTCTACCCACGGTTGTTAAGTGAATCACCGCAGTTGCCAGCGTTGTTAAATGAATCGGGCTTCCCCATGGAGTTTGCTGGCCAGAAGGCCGTTATATGGGACACTGCAAACCGTCATAAGTACCATGCCAGTTGCGAAGCCTCTGAATTTCGATCGCGTGACTTTACACGGAAGCTGCCACGGTTATAAGTGTGAAAAAGGGTCCTCGGTCACTTTTTTCCCCGGTGCCATCGTAACTTCGAACGGCCACTAAATGAACCAGTGGTAAGTCGAGGGCTGCCTGTCTCTGAATTAATAATGCAAGCCGTCCTCCTGTCTCCCCGCTTTTTTTTCCCCAGGAAACCCCAATAATTAAGGATGACCACACAAAAGATTCTACGTCGCTGAGTGGGAGCCCAGGGAAGGAGAAACATGAGAGCGAAAGGTGAGGTTTAATACAGGTGGTCCTTGACTTACGACTGCAACGGAGCCCAACATTTCCATCGCTAAGTGAGACAATTGTCAAGTGAGCTTCTTCCCCGTTTTACGGCCTTTCTTGCAGCCATTAAGTAATCCCGTTGTTAAGTGAATCTGGCTTCCCCTTTGTGTGTCAGAAAGTCGTAAAAAGGGGACACTGCAACCGTCATAAATAGGAGTTGAGTCAGTTGCTAAGCACCTGAGTTTTGATCACATGATCCTAGGGGGGGATGCTGCATTGGTCGTAAGTGTGAAAAGCTACCATGTCACTTTTTTCAGGGCCGTCACTAAATGAACTGTTGTTTAAGTCGAGGACTACCTGTATAAATGCACACACAGACACGAAAGTAGCCCTCCTAACAGTGGAGATCTTACTCTTAAATAACTAGCTGAAGGCTGAGAGTGTTACCATATAACCAACATGTGATGCAAATTGCAACGGTGCTTCTTTTTAATGTTTTGCTCAATTTTGGATGAAAATTTAAATAATGTTATGGTTGTAATATTGAGGTGCTAAATTGCGTTTAATATGGATTGAAATTGTTTACTTTTTAGATTTCTTTTGCTGCACCCTTTCTTCTTTCTTCTTTCTTTCCTCTTTCCTTCCCCTCTTCTCTCTTCCCCTTCCCTCCATTCCCATCTTTCTTCCTTCCTTCCTTCCTTCCTTCCTTCCTTCCTTCCTTCCTTCTTCTCTCCCTCCCTCCCTTCCTTTCTTCCTTCCTTCTTTCCTTCCTCACCTTTCCTTCCTTCCTTATTCTCTCCCTCCCTCCTTCCCTTCCTTTCTTCCTCCCCTTCCTTCCTTCTTTCCTTCCTTCCTCCCTGCTTCCCTTAGTTTCTGTTACTTTTTATGGGTAAAATTTTTAAATTAAAGACTATATATTGCATATACTTATTTCATATACATACACAACATCTAATATCCGCCAGTTTTTAAGCTTTCTCTGGGGAAATCCAGTAAACACACGGCCAGATTTTTAGACGGAATCCATGGCTAACCTTTGATCTATGTCCAATTCCTTCCAAAACACTGAGAACTAGAAACCTTGCGATGATAGGCCTTCTCTTGATGCAGTGCATCCACTTTTGTCTTGTGCATCCAGACCACAGAAGTCACTGGAATCTTTGGAAAACCCGCAGATGGAGGAGGAAGTGGACGAATTGTCCCTTGTTAACCACACCGAAATCATATCCAGGCTGACCTTGAAACAGGAAGTAAGTTCTGACTTCTCCTTTTTGGGTTGCTTTCTTGCTTTCGGGTTGTGCTTGGAACCAGACTAGATTAATTGTTGATGCTGTCAACTTGCAAAGCATCCCTGGCCTGCTCTCGAGTTGCCATAAGCAAGGGGATTGGAAAATGGCAAAGCAGCACAGCAGCCAAAAACAAAAGCACATTCCAGGCATATCTCTCTCAAGGCTGTCTCCCAGGGTTACCCACAGCGGCTGGAGGGGAGTGACTCTACAGCCTGCAAAATTGTGGGGAACGGTGGGGAATGGAAGGATTTATACTCCTTGTAGACAGCTGGTCATTTGCATCTTTTATAGAGAATCGTTGAGGCCACTTGGAGGTTTCTTTGTGTCCTCAAGATTGCTGCAGGTCAACCTCCCAAGTGGCCTCAATGATCTCACGGGAGGTGAAGATGGGTGCTGTGCGGTTTGCAGATCTGGTCAGGAAGCTCACAATCACGGCATCCAAAGGAAATTTGTGCGTCATCTCTTATGGGGACTTTGTGGGGGTTTCTCTCTCACTGCAGGGTGATGATGGTCCCGACGTCCGCGGTGGGTCAGGAGACATCCTTCTGGTGCACGCGACGGAGACGGCCACTGTGGAGGGGACGGTGAAAGGTACTGCGGAGGGAATGTGTGTTAACCCTGATGCAAGGCTCACATTCACAACTAGAGTTAGATTTTACAGTCGAGACACAGAAAGGTTGAAGGATGGATTTTGGAAGGAGAACCTTGAAAAGTTGCACAAAGTCACCCAGCTGCCTTTAATACCTAAGGCGGGACTAGAACTCACCATCTCCTATGATTAGCCTAAAGTCACCCAGCTGTGTTTCCCTTTGCTCAAATCTCATCTCTCTGGGTGCTCCTGGCCTATTAGGGTCACTCTCAGAGGTGGCATTCAGCTGGTTCATCTCAGTTTGAGTGAAACAGTAGCAGAGATCACTCTATGATCTAGGAACGTGATGGCAAACCCATGCCACAGGTGGCACATGGAGCCATATTGGTGGGCATACGAGCATTGCCCTAGCTCTTTGGGCCTTCCGGGCCCACTAGAAGTTGGCAAATGGGCCATTTCCGGCCTCTGAAGGGCCTCCGGGAGGGTATGTGTGTGTGGAAGCGTTTTCACACTCCCCAAACTCCTAGAAAGGCTCTGGAGCCTGGGGAGAGCTAAAAATGGCACTTCCGGTTTCACCAGAAGTCAGCAAACGGGCCGTTTCCGGCCTCAGGAGGGTGCGGAAGGCTGTTTCTGCCCTCCCCAGGTTCCAAGGAAGGCTCTGGAGCCTGGGGTGAGTGAAAAACGGGCCTACCGTGCCCACCGTGTGCTAAAAGCAGGGGGGGAATCGCAGGGGGTCGTGCGCGCGTGCAAGGGGTGGTGGGGTGCATTGAATCCTATAGAACCGGTAGTAAAACCAGCGGGAGGCTCCGCCCACTGACCTGGATGTCATCAAAAGCAAAGAGCGCACGCACGGGCACGATGCGAAGCGGTAGTAAAAGATAAGTAGAACCCACCCCTGGTGCGTGCCTGCGGTGAAACGGTGGTAAGAATATTGAAAACCCACCGCCGGTCACGAGGCTTAAAAATTCATCCTGGGTGGAAGAGGTGAAGCCCCCAGACCTCCAAGGTGAGGACACCTGCTTGATCAGAAGATGAATTAATTTCTTTTTTTCTCTCTCTCTCTCTCTTTTCTTCCTCCCTCGGCCAGACCTGGTGCTGTACTGCGAAGCCTTCTTAACAACTTATCGAACGTTTATTTCCCCAGAAGAGCTTATAAAAAAGCTACAATACCGATATCCTTTTTAGGGGGGACGGGGATAAAATTAGGGGGGGGTTGGATCCCCCTTGAGAAGTGCGCGATGGTGGATGTTGTCTCATTGGATGATACCTACCACGTCCAATGCAATGGTCATAAGTCTGAAAAAAGTCACTTTTTCAACAGTCCCAAAGTAAATTGTTGTAAGGACTCCCTATACCAATACTAAACCAGCCCAGACAATATGGAACTGGTTTATCCTTGTCTTCTAAACCAGGTATCCAAACCTGGGCAATTTTAAGACGGGTGGACTTCCCGTCTTCCCGCAGTATTCCCCAGCCAGCATGCTGACTGCAGAGTTATGGGAGTTGCAGTCCGTAAGACTTTAAGGTTGCCAAGGTTGGACACCCCTTTCTATACGGTTGTCTCACTTGCCCGTGTAACCTTGGGAGATCTGCCTGGAGGTCTTTCCCACCCAGGAATCGACCGCTTCGATCCTTCTAAGACCAGCCATGATGGCTAGTTGTCACCGCCTGTTGTTTAACTTCTTTAACTCCCCTTCCAACATATGAGAAGTTTTGCCACTGTCCAGACAACAATAAGAAACGTGTCAGCAAGAATACGTTTTTTGTCCTGGTGCGAGTGGTGGATGAATTATGGTAAGAAGAAACTCTTGTTTAAATATGTTTCGGGGTGTGTGTGCTGGGATTTGATCTGCAGAAGAAGAATCAGCTAGAACCAGACCTGAGTTCTAGGTCACCCAAAGAATCAATATGCTAAATGTATTCTTGTATTAAACTTTACTGCCCTATAAAAACAAACACAGTAAATTGTTTTGTGACTTGTTAAGATGCCTTTTAGTGGATCTGAACCTTCGGTAGATGTAGCTGTTGAATTTCCTCCTGTAACCATGAGGACTAGCACCTTGAAGATCTACTTTAAGATCAGAGAAAGCTGCTCAGGGCCCCAAATGAGCCTCACATCTTGGTACATAATATATGATCGGTGACTTGTTACAGATGTCCCTTAGTAGTGGATACGAACTTTCAGTCGATGTAGCTAGTGGGCGGTTGAATTTCCTCCTGTAGTCATGAGGACTAGCACCCTTGAAGATCTAGTTTAAGATCAGAGAAAGCTGCTCAGGGCCCCACTCGCGTTCCCACTTTGGTGGATCCCCCAAAGACGTCTCATCATCACCTACTGCTGGGTGTATCTGAAACATAGCTTTCACCGGATTGGTTTCCTTTCCCAGTTTGGTAGAGCTGACCGAAGAGATCCTGAAGCTACTGATGGAGCTGGTCTTCCGTCTGGTGTGCAACGGAGAACTCAGCCTCGCCCGGGTCTTGCGCAAAAATATCTTGGACAAAGTCGACCAGAGGAAAATGCTGCGTTACACCAACTCCATCAAGCCTTTAGCGGCTCGATGGGTGGCGGCCAGGTGAGACAGGGGACGGTTCTCCGTAGGGCAGAATCATAGAGGGGGAAAAAAACCAGAATCTTTACTAAGGAAAGTGCAGTCCACATTCAGCGTGCCAGAGGTCCTTCAACATTTTTGAGAACAATATTTTCAATGCTAGGGAGGAGGAGGAGGAGGAGGAGGACTGTGGGGTCCTCGCTTGGGGACCTCTGCCGTCGCCGCGGTGCCCATGACGGGCTCCAGGGGTATCCGCAACGGGCAGACGGCCCGGTCTATCGGGACGCTCAGGCGGCCTCGGGCAGGACCGGTTTACCGGGGCCTCAGCCGGACTAGACTGTTTCTGGTTTTTTTGGTAGTTTGTTACAGTTTCTGCCATCAATACTCTTCCTTCCTCAAAAGTTTTGGGTGTTGTTTTCTCATAGGAACGTCTCGTAGGCCTATCATTTCTAATTTTAACTTCCCTCATTTATTCAATATTTTCCTTCCTCTTGCCGAATTGCCGAATTCAGTCCATTTCTAGCCCAGGAAATTATTTTTATTTCTTCTTCCATTTCTTACTGATTTATTTGCTTTGTCAATCAAGTCGTTCTTATGTCCCTTTGTTCTTTCTTTAACTTCTTTTGCTCTTGCTCCTTCTCTCAACGCTTTCTCGTCTTGGCTCTCTTTTGGCTGTTCTTTCTTCTCCTCCCGTCGTCCATCCCCACTTTCATCTCTCAATCTTTCCTGTTCTTGGTCATCTCTACGTTGGTTAAAAATTGGATGCAACTCACTTAACATAGCTTAGCAATGGAAATTCTGGTCACAACAGTACCTGTAATTATTTCAACATTCAAGTAGATGAGATAACCAGGAAATTGAATAATCCCAAAGGTGTTTTTTTCAAGAGGCAACTGAAATTTCTTGGTTTTTTCTTTTGAAGACATTTCCCTTCTCATCCGAGAAGCTTCTTCAGCTCTGACTGGATGGTGGGGAAGGGAAGGATTTATACTCCTTCCAGATAGCTGGTCATTTGCATCCTTTTAGAGAGTCATTGAGGCCACTTGGGAGTTTTACCTGCAGTGATCCTTGGGACACAGAGAAACCTCCAAGTGGCCTCAACGACCTTCTAAAAGGATGCCAATGACCAGCTGTCTGCAAGGAGTATAAATCCTTCCCTTCTCCCACCATTGTTATTTTGTTTTTACTCCTTTTGAAAGGTAAATAGAGACCCTTCTCAATAAATCCATTTTTGCTTTTCTCGTCGTTTCTGTTTTCCAGGCCTGGCACCCTCCATGATTTCCACAGCCACGAAATTTCAGAACAGCTCACTCTCCTCGACGCAGAGCTGTTTTACAAAATTGAGGTATGAAAACGACGTGCGGAATTTACCTCCAAGATATTGTCGCAACCGTCCCAAATTCATACTTCTGGGCCCTCTCTTTGTTTTATTTTATTTTTTAAAGGACTTTATCAAATCAAAGGAGGGTGCCCGTTGAATCTCTTCACAATGCCCGTATCTTCAGCATGCTTCCTTTTCAAAACAAAGGACTAGCCAGTCTCTGAATCATTTCCAGTTTTTCCTGCCCAAACAGTCCCCTCTCTCCGAGTGCCTGTTGTACCTCTGCATGACTCACTGTTCAAATTTACCTACCGTTGCCCGTTGTGCCATCTTGGAGACTTTCTACATTTTTAGGCTTAGATTTTGTGCTGGAATGTAATCCGGAGTCCCAGGATGGAGGCAATGCTTCCCAGAGGACAAAGAGGCAGTGGAGCATGGAATGTCTGGTAGGGAGGAAGAGGGCAAAGAAAAACTCACTAGCAGTTCACAGAGTATAGCTATAGTTACGCAGATAGTTGCTTTAATCTGGCAAGATTGTAGGCGAACAGCAGTAAAGAAAGTACTCCCAAGCAACTCCACAGATCATTTTGGATTTATGGGGACCTGACAGATTTGAATTTTCCAGAGCTCTAAATTTGATACTGGACTAATGAAAGTATTAATCTATTTTTTTCTCCCCATGTCCTCACGTCCTTTTCAGATCCCTGAAGTATTACTCTGGGCAAAGGAACAAAATGAGGAGAAAAGTCCCAACTTGACACAGTTCACCGAGCACTTTAATAATATGTCTTACTGGTAAGAGAGAAAAAAAAATGGTTCTGGTGTGTTATCCTACAGCCATGAAAGCCAACTAGGTATCCTTGAGCTAATCACTAGGAGGTTGTGAGTTCTAGTTCCGCCTTAGCTATGAAAGCAATCTGGGTGACTTTGGGCCAATCACCAGGAGACAGTGATTTCTAGTCCCGCTTTAGGCAGGAAAACCAGCTAGGTGACTTTGGGCCAATCACCAGGAGACGGTGAGTTCTAGTCCCGCTTAGCCACCGAGGCTATCTGGGTGGGCTTTGAGCCAGTATGCTTTCTCTCTCAGCCCAAACCCACCTCACAGGGTTGTTGTTGTTTTGGGGGGAAAATAGGACACGGAAGTTGTGTGGGATGTCTCCGCCACCTTGAGCCATTTGTAAAAATCATGAAAGTGGGATACAGAGAGAGAGAGAGAGAGAAGATAGAAGATAGAAGATAGATAGATGATAGATAGATAGATAGATAGACAGATAGATAGATAGATAGGAGAATGTAGATAGATAAATAGATGAGAGAGAGAGAGAAGATAGATGATGGATAGATAGATGATAGATAGATAGATCCATAGAAGATAAAGAGAGAGAGTAGATATAGATGAGAGAGAGAAGATAGATAGATGATAGATAGATGATAGATAGATAGATAGATAGATAGATAGATAGATAAATAGAAGATAGAGAGAATGTAGATAGATAGATAGATAGATAGATGAGAGAGAGAGAAGATAGATAGATAGATAGATAGATAGAAGATAGAGAAGATGAGAGAGAGAGAGAAGACAGACGATAGATAGATGAGAGAGAGAGAGAAGATAGATGATAGATAGAGAGAAGATAGATAAATAGATGAGAGAGAGAGAGAGAAGATAGATAGATGGATGGATGGATAGATAGATAGATAGATAGATGGAAACTTTGCTTTGAAACATCCCACCAGGCAAAATAAAGACCGTCTCTGAGAAGAAACTGAAGAGAGAAATGAATCTTCTATCCAGGGGGCAGCTAGGACTAACAGAACCTGGGCACCTCAGCAAACATTTTATTTTATTTTAAAAACGGAATCGGTTTTACTTTCACCTGATCTAAGAAACAACCTGAAGTTTCCACGCCTTGTTGGGTCTCCCTTCTTTTTTTCTAACCCACAGGGTCCGCTCGATAATCATGCAGCAGGAAAAGTCTCAAGACCGAGAGAGGCTGTTGTTGAAATTTATCAAAATCATGAAGGTAAAAGGCTCAGCTGGGGAGGGCCGGCAGACTGGCAGACACCCAGTTCAAGGAACCGGACCAGGCCTGGGTTAGGACAAGCTGGAGAGCTGCCTTAGAGGGGCAGGGTGGCAGAAAGACAGACAGACTAAAAATCCAATGACGGCTAACTTTTTTGCCATCGTGTGCCAGGAGCGAGGCGAGCGCGGGTGGGGGGGTTTGCATGTGCAAGTGCCCACACCCATAATTCTATGCGTCCCGCCCCCATGCATGAACACGTGACACACACACCTCGCTCCTGGCACGCAATGGTCCGGTAGGCCCAGCAGGCCCATTTTTCTCTCTCCCCAGGCTCCAGAGCCTTTCTAGGAGTCTGGGGAGGGCAAAAACAGCCTTCCCTACCACTCCCAAAGGCCCTCTGGAGGCGAGAAATGGCCCGTTTGCCAACTTCTAGTCCCACCTAGAAAGGCTCTGGAGCCTGGGGAGAGAGAAAAACGGGCCTTCCCCACCCCACCCCACCCCAGAGGCCCTCTGGAGGCAAGAAACAGCCTGTTTCCCTACTTCTGGTGGGCCCAGAAGGCCCGAAAATCAGGCGGCCAGTGTGCACATGCGCGCCCGAACTGAGCTTGCGTGCCCACCAATATGTGGCACGCATGCCATAGATTCGCCATCACGGCTAAAAACATTGCTGGGGAATCATTTTGACTTCTCGAACAAAACGAAGGACGTTCGATCTAACGGAGAGAAGGAACTCGGGCTGACACCCTAGCACTCCTCCAATATTTCTTTCCCTTTTTTCGCCGCAGCACTTAAGGAAACTCAACAACTTCAACTCCTACTTGGCCATCCTCTCGGCGCTGGATTCGGCCCCCATTCGGCGTCTCGAGTGGCAGAAACAGACCTCCGAGGTGGGTTGGCCCTCAATTTGACGACCACAACCGAGGCCAAAATTTCCATCGCTAAGTGAGACCTATGTTAAGGGAGTTTTGGCCCACGACAGTGGTGTGGAAACAGTCACTTTTTTCAGTGCCACTGTCATTTTGGACGGTCACTAAATGAACTGTTGTAAGTCAAGGACTACCTGTATTTCATATCCATATTCCTCCCCCTCCCCACACACACCCTCTCTCTCTTCCCCTTTCTCTCTCTCTTTTCTCTCTCTTTCCCCCTCTCTTTCTCTTTTTCTCCCCCTTTCTCTCTTTCTCTTTCTCTCTCCCTCTCTCTCTCTTTCTCTCTCTCTCTCTTCCCCTTTCTCTCTCTCTTTTCTCTCTTTCCCCCTCTCTCTCCCCTCTCTCTCCCCCTCTCTTTCTCTTTCCCTCTTTTTCTTTCTCCCATTCTCTCTTTCTCTCCCCCTTTCTCTCTCTCTCTCTCTCTTTCCCTCTTTCTCTCTTTCTCTCTCTCTCTTTCTCTCTCTCTCTCTTCCCTTTCTCTTCCCCTTTCTCTCTCTTCCCCTTTCTCTCTCCCCTTTTTCTCTTTCCCTCTTTCTTTGTCTTTCTCCCACTCTCTCTCTTTCTCTCCCCCTTTCTTTCTCTCTCCCTCTCTTTCCCTCTCTCTTTCTCTCTCTCCCTTTCCCTCTTTCTCTTTGCCTCTTTTTCTTTCTCCCACTCTCTCTCTCCCTTTTTCTCTCTCCCCCTTTTCTCTTTCTCTCCCACTCTTTCTCCCCTTCCCTCTCTTTCTTTCTCTCTCTCTCCCCCTTTCTCCTTCTCTCTCCTCCTTTTTCCCTCATTTTCTATCTCTTTCTTTCCCCCCTCTTTCTCTCTCCCTCTTTCTCTCTCTCCCTCTCTATGTGAGAGAAAGAGAGAGAATAATAAAGAGTTTGATGATATCACACCAAAGTTTTTCCAAGCTAGCTCACGTCACCAGATCCAAAGTTAAGATGACCAAAGTAACAATAATTGGAAGTTTAATTTTAACTCACTCACTCTCAGTGACTCTGGGTAGCTTACAAAAATAACATCCATGGAAATCGGCCCTCGCCGATGAGAAGAAGACCTTGGCAGAGGCCCAGCAGAGTTCTGACTTCAAACGGTCGCTAAACAAGTCAAGGACCATCTATACTTTCTTTTTCCTAGGGCTTGGCAGAGTATTGCACCCTAATTGACAGCTCGTCGTCCTTCCGGGCTTACCGAGCTGCCCTTGCTGAGGTCGAACCGCCTTGTATTCCTTACCTGTGAGTAGCGTCACAACCTTTCTTTTATCCTTCTCTCTGGAGAAGATCACAACGTGTTCAACCGCACCTAACGATTGAGACCGCCAACCTGGTCATTAAGCGAAGTGGTTGCTGAGTGGAAACCTTGCAATAGCACCATCTTACTTCCGCTTTGCTTTACAGACCCGTGAAAGTCGTAAAAGCAAAGATTGGTCGAAAAAGTTAACTTTTTCTCCTCAGGGTCATAATAGCAAACGGTCACTAAATGAGGTAGCTAGGTCTATGAGATCGACCAGAGGGAAGGCATAGCTGTATATGTCAACTCTTAATATATTGTAACTCACCTTTAGCAGTTGGATTTGTTAAGAGCTAGATGGTCATCAAGAAATTAGTCCTAATGTTTAGATAGATAGATAGATAGATAGATAGATAGATAGATAGATAGATAGATAGATAGATAGATAGATAGACATGATAGATACCGTGTTTTCCCGAAAATAAGACCCTGTCTTATATTTTCTTGAACCCTGAAATAAGCGCTTGGCCTTATTGCCATGCGCTCAAAAGCCCGATTGGGTTTATTATCAGGGGAGGTCTTATTTTGGGGGAAATGGGGCAGATAGATAGATAGATAGATAGATAGATAGATAGATAATAGAGATAGATAGAGATAGGTAGGTAGGTAAGTAGGTAGGCAGGTAGATAGATAGATAGATAGATAGATAGATAGATAGATGATAGATAGAGATAGGTAGGTAGGTAGGTAAGTAGGTAGGCAGATAGATAGATAGATAGATAGATAGATAGATAGATAGATAGATAGATGATAGAGATAGATAGAGATAGGTAGGTAGGTAAGTAGGTAGGCAGGTAGATAGATAGATAGATAGATAGATAGATAGATAGATAGATAGATAGATGATAGAGATAGATAGAGATAGGTAGGTAGGTAAGTAGGTAGGCAGGTAGATAGATAGATAGATAGATAGATAGATAGATAGATAGATGATAGAGATAGATAGAGATAGGTAGGTAGGTAAGTAGGTAGGCAGGCAGATAGATAGATAGATAGATAGATAGATAGATAGATAGATAGATACCGTGTTTCCCTGAAAATAAGACCGTCTTATATTTGTTTGAATTGGAAGCTCTTCCTTTTCCCTTCTCTCCTCCTCCTCCAGGGGCCTGATCCTGCAAGACTTGACTTTTGTGCACCTGGGAAACCCCGACTACATCGATGGCAAAGTCAACTTCTCCAAGCGATGGCAACAGTTCAACATTCTGGACAACATGAGACGCTTCCAGCAAGTGTAAGGGGGCTCCCTCTTCTTCTCCCTTGGCTTCACGTTCCCCGTGCCAGTGTTTTGGGTTGACCATGCTGAAGGAGAGGGCAAGACTAAGGGTTAACGTCTTTCTCAGTCAGCCATCAAGTCATGGTGGTCCCAAAGGTGCTTTTTTTCCCCCAAGAGACAGCTGGACATTCTGGTTTTTCTCGGAAGGCGTTTCGCTTCTCATCCTAGAAACTTGGGGGAATGGAAGGATTTATGGTCATTTGCATTCTTTTTAGAGAGTCGTGGAGGCCACTTGGAGATTTGTCTGCGTCCTGGGTGTCACCTGAATAGCGCAAATGGGTGTGGCACCTTCTTGAAATTGCTGAAAGGATTGTGTTGTAGAAGGCTCCCCACCCATTTGCGCTATTCAGGTGACCCTCAGGACACAGAGAAACCTCCAAGTGGCCTCAACGACTCTCCGAAAGACTGCAAAGGACCAGTTGTCTGCAAGGAGTATAAATCCTTCCATTCCGCGTCTTCTTCAGAGCTGAAGAAGCTTCTCGGATGAGAAGCGAAACGACTTCCAAGAAAAACTCAAGATAATCCAGTTGCCTCTTGGAAAAAAAGCACCTTTGGGATTAAGGGTTCACCCCTTAATTGGATCTGTTCCGGTCTAAGCTGCCCCTTTCTCTCTGATCTTTGCAGGCATTATGACATCAAACGCAACGATGACATCATTTCCTTCTTCAATGACTTCAGCGACCATCTGGCTGAGGAGGCCTTATGGGAACTTTCGCTCAAAATCAAACCCCGAAACATAACGCGGCGGAAAACAGACCGAGAAGAGAAGACTTAGAAGGGGGGGCGGGGCGGGGGAAAGCAGGAAGGCTGATTGGGCATCCAATTTAGGACTGGCACAGAGCGTCCCAGCCTTGGTACCCTGAGCAAATCTCCATCACTTCCTGGGCTGGTGGTGGTGGGAGAATCTCCAAGTCCCTCTTGATCTTTCTCCATCATTTCTGGGCTGTTGTACATCACCCTCCCGGTCCGGAAAAATGAGGGGCGGAAGAGAATCCGAAGAGGTGACTTTGCGCCTTGTCGAATGTCAAGTGGTACTTGCACCCAAGGTGCATGTGTGTGTGTGTGTGTGTGAGAGAGAGAGAGAGAGAGAGCCTACATTTTTGCACACACTCAAGCGGAGAAAGGAGACGTGAACCAAGATTTCCCGCACCCTCCCAACCGTGGATGGGGTTGGCCAAGGGCATTTCCCGAAGAGCGCGCGCCAAGGAGAACCATCTCAGATACTTCCAAAACCTGGGGAAAAAACACAGAGCCAAGGAAGCTTAGGAAGGGTGGAAGGTAAACTCTGGACCTCCACCCCCTTCCCTGGCAAGAGATGGTGTCGACACCACAACTCCTGGTGAAGTCGATCTTCCAGAGCAGAGAAGGGGCAGAGGATGTTGTGAGGGGGCTTCCTCAATCCGCTCTTCTCTCCATCTCGTCTGAGAACTTGGATGGCTTCCTTCTCCTCTCCACCCGGAAGTGGGGCGTCATCTCTCAAACTCTCCACCCCGACGTCCGGATTTCGACGTTGGGAAAACGGGGGGAGGAATGTCTTCCCTTGGTGATGGTACTAAAAGCTTGGAAAGGCAGCGAACCTGTAGAAAAAAAACCAGCCGCCTTGTACATAACGGGGGTTCTAGGACCGTTGCGTTTTTTTTCCTTTCGATGTGCATGTTTGGATTTTGCCCGTGGATATATATATATATTTTCTCTCTCCTCCTTTTTGTTTTGTTTGATTTTCGTTCTTTCCCCTTCCCCCCCTTTTTTTTCTGGAGGGCCATTTTGTCATTTTGTTTGGGTTGTTTTTAGTTGGTTATTAATATTATTATTATTATTGTTATTATTATTATTATTTTGGCAAGGAATCGATTTTGGGTTTTTTAAAAAAAAAAAAAAGAAAGAAAAGAAAAAAGGAAAATGACTAGGGAAGAGACGAAACGAATCTTTAGGCTGTGAAGACATCAGCCCAAAGTTACGACAGAACTCATCGTGGACAGAAAATAAACTGGGTTGGTTTGGATTGTTGGGCTCCAGAGATGATGGCTAAACCTAAATTTACTCCCGCCCAATCGTTAAAACGAGATAGAGAGTCCTCCCTCCTTGAATATTCTCTTCCACAGCACCTTCCAGACGTGTTGGACTACCACTCCCATGCTGCACAGCCTGCGTTTTATTCTCCTCCAGCTTCCTTCGAGGCATGCTGGAGAAATTTCTAGGGCTCCTTCCATTCTCTGCTCCTTGAAATCAGATGCCCGAGATTTGTTTGTTTCCAAAAAGTGTTTGTTTTCTCCATTTTCGGGAGGGTTGGGCGTTTTGGGGCGTAATTTGTGCTTCGTGCTTTTGATTTTTTTTCCCCCCTTTTGCTCAGTGGCCAGAACTAAAATGGTCTTGTTCCATCCTTTTCTATCACTGCTACCGCCTTCTCTTCTCCTCTTTCTCTCTTTTTTCTTCGCTATTGCTATCATCTCTTCCCCTTCTCTTTTTTTCTTCTATTTTCCTGCCCCATCTCCTAAACCACCAAAAGCATCGTCCCTTCTCCTCTTCCTCCTTTCCCTCCTCCTCCTTTCCCCCTCTCTTCTCTTCCCCCTCTCCTCTTTCTCCTCCTTTTCCCCTCTCCTTTCCCCCTTTCTCCTCTCCTCCTCCTCCTTTCCCCCTCTCCTCCTCCTCCTTTTCCCATCTCCTTTCCCCCTTTCTCCCTCTCTCCTCTTCCTCCTCCTTTCCCCCTCCTCCTCTTCCTTTTCCCATCTCCTCGTTTCCCCGCTCTCCTCTTCCTCCTCCTTTTCCCCTCTCCTCCTTTCCCCCTTTCTCCTCCTCCTCCTTTTCCCGTCTCCTCCTTTCCCCCTCTCTCCTCTTCCTCCTCCTTTCCCACTCTCCTCCCCCTCCTCCTCCTTTCCCCCTCCTCCTTTCCCCCTCTCTCGTTCCCCTTCCTCCTCCTTTTCCCCCATCCTCCTTTCTCCCTCTCTTCTCTTCCTCCTCCTTTCCCCCTTCTCCTCTTCTTCCTCCTCCTTTTCCACTCTCCTCCCCCCACACGGCTCCCATTTCTGAATCTGACCCATAGGCCTGATTTTTCCCCCCTCTTCTTTAATATTCCTGCTACTTAAAACAGGGACGACGTTTGGATTACTTTCTCCGGGAGCAGAGTTTAATTTAAATTGGTGTCCAGCTACAGCAGCACCGGTTTCTCAGTCTTAGGAACTTGATGAGGCATGGACTTCCACTCCCAGGATTCCCCAGCCAGCATGCTGGGGAATGCTGATGGGGGGAATTCTGGGAGTGGAAGTCCACACATCTTCAACTTGCCCAGGTTGAGAATCACTGAGTTAATGAGGCCAGCATTGAGGAAGGAAGGAGTGAAAGGAGGAGGGGAAAGGGAGGGTAGATTCAGTTTGATTTTGGAAATCAAAAGAGAAAACCGGCTAAACTTTTACAAAATTGTCCTCGGTTATCTTAACTCATCTACCAGCTCTCCTGAGCCCAACACTGTGTATTTATGGCTCAACAGTGTAGATCCCCAAATCTTGCAAATAAAAAAAAATCTGAAAACATGTTTATTGCTTTTTTATATTCAAGGGGGGGGGGGAACGCTAGTGAAAATAAATGCAGTTAAAGAACTCCGGATCCCGTCACCATCAACGGTAGCAAGGTTTTCAAAGGTGCACCCAACGTGCAAATATATTTCCACATATTCCAGGTTGAAAACTAGTTGAAATGGGCATTGAGGACGTGATCAAAGAAATTCGATTTTTTTTGCCCTTGCTATTTCTCAAAAGTTTAGGCACTGGTGGCATCATTGTAGAGAAAACTGTTCTCTCTGACTGTCTGTCCGTCTATCCATCCATCCATCCATCCATCCACCCATCTATATCTTATCTATCTCCCTTCCTATCTACCTACCTAATCTATCTCTTAGATAGATAGATAGATAGATAGATAGATAGATAGATAGATAGATAGACAGACAAGTAGACCATCCATATCTAATCTATCTATATCTTATCAATCTCCCTTCCTATCTACCTACCTAATCTATCTATCTATCCAATCTATCTATCTATCTAATCTGTTCATCTACCTAATCTATTTATAATTGATCTATCTACCATCCATCTATCTCATCTATTCATCTACCTTCCTATCTACCTACCTAATCTATATCATTGATCTATGTGTCTGTCTATCCGTCTGTCCATCCATCCATCCATCCATCCATCCAATCTTTTACCTAGGAAAGGAGAGAATGAAGATCAGCTGCTGTCCCCTGTTTTACACCTGTAGGTCAACGATCACACAATGGACACGAATGGGCAAAAATCCTTCCAGCATTTATTGTTCCTAATTCAGCATCCTCAATAAAAGTCAGTTTGGAATTCCTGATGTCTTCGCAGGGCAGTGCCCCTGATTTGATCTCGATGCCTGGAGAACCCATGGACCAAGGATCACCCTCCTGACCTGCCCCAAGGATAACCTGAAGCTTTTCCAAGAAGAGTCTGGTATCTCCTTTAAAATCCTCCTTGGATCAGACTGTTGGTGTATTTTTTTGAATTAAGACTAATGAAATAACAATTAAGTTGGCTTCGGTAACGTTTGAAAGAAGGTATATCAGTGCTTTGCACTATGAAGTCCTCTTTCCAGCTTGGTGGTGAGGGATCTCATCACTTTCTTTAGGACAACAATCGTTCCTTCTTGAAAGATGTTGATGTGGTTGGTTTTGGAGAAGAGACAAGAAGAAAGTGCCAACAAGAGAAATTGGTTCCCAAGCTGGTTGAAAAGGATGAAGGCTCAACTTTGTAGGAAACCTTAAGGTCCATCCCAACCCACTGGATCATAAATACAAGGTTACCACCACGTAAATGATCCAACTGATGGACACAAAGAGGCCGAAGAAGAGACTGAACAAGACAAGCGAGCGAGCTTTGTGGGAAGCCATTGTGGCTTGGATGAGGTCACCTCGATTCAGAGCGGCCCGGGTCTACATGAGAAAGAAAATGGAGAATCTTGGAACAATTTCCACTTTAGGTGAGAAATATGGACCCACTGTTCAACTTTTTCCTTGGAAGCAAGGCCAAGCATGAGTAATCCTCGCCTTACGACCACAATTGAGCCTAAAATTGTCTGTTGCTAAGCATCCATCCATCCATCCACTCAACCATCCATTCACCCACCTACTCATCCCCTCATCCATCCATCTATCCACTCAACCATCCACTCACCCACCCATCCCCTCATCCATCCATCCACTTACCGTACACATCTCCTCATCCATCCATCCATCTGTCCCTCCATCCACTCAATCATCCACCCATCTACCTATTCCCTCATCCGTCTGTCCACCCATCTATCCCCTCAACCACTCACCCACCTACCCATCCCCTCATCCATCCATCCGTCCATCCCCTCAACCATCCACCCACCTACCCGTCCCCTCATCTGTCCATCCATCCACCCACCTACCCATCCCCTCATCCATCCATCCATCCATCCATCCATCCATCCACTCAACCATCCACCCACCTACCCATCCCCTCATCCATCCATCCATCCAACCATTTTGCCCCATTTTTTGACCTGTCTTGCCGCATTTGTTAAGTTAGTCCCACGATTGTTAAGCGAATCTGGCTTCCCCGTTGATTTTTCTGGTCAGACGGTCGCAAAAGGGGAACTCATGACCCCGGGACGCTCATATTTATGAGCCAGTTGACAAGCGCCTGAATTTTGATCGGGCAGCCATGGGGATCAAAGTGGGAAAATCGGTCATAAATTCCCTGTTTTCCCCTTGAACCTCAGCATTTTCTTTGCCGTAGCAGCACGTACCTCATGGGAATAGACAAGGGCTACTAGTCCCGTGAACAAGCAGCAGAAAATGGTCACCAGTACGGATTCCACCATATAATCCTTGGGTGGCAACCTCTGCTCCCCAACCGGAGGGCTCTCGCCAGGCCAGGCACTCTGGTACTGAAAGAAGAGCCAAAATTCAACCATCTTGAACTGAGAAACCCACGCAACTCCTTATTTGATCGCTATACATCCCAACTTTCCTCAGAGGTGCAGGGTGGAAAGCCTAGCCTAGCATTCTCTATTTTCCACATAACAACCCTGCCAGGTAGGTCGAGTTGAGAGATGGCGGTTGATTAGCTTTCCCTGGGTTAAGCCAATACCTGTTTGAAGCAGCTGCAATCGTGTAAGTTTCAATTGCTGGTGCTACAAAATTCCGGATCAATATAAATTTGAAGTATAATTTGTGGCCCGTTGGGCCATCCAGAGAAATAGAATGACTAAGGGTGGACAAAATTGGTAGCAGGAGTGACTTCCGACTTCCTGCCAGCTTCCCCACCAGGGAGCATCTGAAATCCTTCATTCCCATCTCCTTCCTTCCTTCCTTCCTTCCTTCCTTCCTTCCTTCCTTCCTTCCTTCCTTCCTTCCTTCTCATTCCCATCTCTTTCTTTCTTTCTTTCTTTTTCTTTCTTTCTTTCTTCCTTCCTTCCTTCCTTTCTTCCCTCCCTTCCTCCTTCCTTCCTCCCTTCCTTCCTTCCTTCCCCCCTTCCTTTCCCCCCTCCAGTCTGCAAAGACCACTCCCTTTTAGCACTGATGAGGTTACCTAGTTGGCTCATGAAACGTCTACAAGAAAACAACCAAGTTTGGAGAACACCAAAGACCTCCCCAGTCTTCCTCCTCCTCCTCCTCTCTGCAAACTCCGCTCCCTACTACCTTCTGTTTCCCCGAAAATAAGACCCAACCGGAAAATAAGTCCTAGCTAGTATGATGCTCGTAATAGAAGCCCTACCCCCAAAATAAGCCCTAGTTAAGATCGTCAACCAGACGGAGGCATTTAGTACTATATTTCCCCCCAAAATAAAACCTAACTGGAAAATAAGCCCTAATGCATCTTTTAGAGCAAAAATTAATATAAGACCCGGTCTTATTTTTGGGGGAAAACGGTAGCAGTGATGATGTTATCTAGTTGGGTTATGAAATGTTTTGCAAGAACGCAACCAAGCTCAGGGAGCACCAAGGAGGCCACTGTTCACTCCTGAACTACAAATGTCCTCATCCGTAAATTGCATTCTTACAACTCACAATGGTGAAAGGATAGGAGCTGGATAACACAGTTGGCGGTTGGTGTAGGGCCTGGGGTGGAGCAGTTGGCTGGTAAAAGATGTAACTCCGTGGTGGAACATCAGTTTGGAATGGAGGATACAAATAAACGTCCTTCGGATCCGGTGGAGCATATGGCGGAGGCTCTTCTAGGAAGCCTGGATTGATAGTTCCCATGTTCTGGAGATGATCTGATCCTGCTTGGTGATCAGGCTTGGATGGGGTCTCCTGGTCTCCCGTGAATTTGGTAGATGTTGCATCTCCTGGAGAAGGTTGGGCTTCTCCTTCTCTTTCAACTTCGTTTGGGTGATCTGGCGGTGGGCTCGGATTGAGTCCTTCTCCAGACATGTTGATGTCCTCCAAACTTGGTTGTTGAGTAGAGAAGTTTCCACGAGTTCTATAAAGAAGCAATCGCCCCCATAATGTTGATCATCAAATAATCTTTGGTTTCTCTTTCTTAGCAAGTTGGATCATTTGCAAACTTCTCGAAGGGGAAGAAGATTTAAACAAGAAGGAAGGATGGATGGAAGGAAGGAAGGAAGGAAAAGAGAGGAGGGGGAAAAGGAAAGAAAGGAAAGGAAAGAACAAAAGGAAGGAAGGGGGAAAGAAGGAAGGAAAGAAGGATGGGAGGAGGAAAGGGAAGAGGAGGGAGGGAAGAGAGGAGGGAAGAAGAGAGAAAGGAAAAAAGAAAGGAAGGGGGAGAAAAGGGAAGGAAGGACGGGAGGGAAGAGGGGAGGGAAGAAGAGAGAAAGGAAAAAAAGCAAGGAAGGGGGAGGAAAGGGAAGAAAATGGAAGGAAGGAAAGAAAAGGGAGGAGGGGAGGAAAGAAAAGAGAAAAGAAAGAAAAGGGAGGGAGGGAGGAAAAGTGAGGGAAAAGGAAAGAAAGGAAAGGAAAGAACAAAAGAAAGGAAGGGGACAGAAGAAAGAAGGAAGGAAGGAAGGATGGGAGGAGGAAAGGGAAGAAAGGAAGGAAGGGAGGGAAGAGGGGAGAAAAGAGAGAAAGGAAAAAAAGGAAGGGAAGAAGGAAGGGGAAGGAAAGGGAAGACAAGAGAAGGAAGGAAGGAAAGAAAAAGGGAAGGGAAGAAAAGAGAAAAGAAAGGGAGGGAAGGAAGAAAGGAAGGACATTCACTTTACTAATTATATTTATCCATCACATTTAAGGCAGAGTTTATTTCAAAATGTAACCAGGTTAGAAGTGAAAGTTGGTTATCCTGCAATAATTTGCCCTTTGAATGACGATCAAACCATGATCTGATGAGACACCCAACCACGAAACTGCTCTACTCCACGATCAACCTCCAACCCACTCGGAGGAATTTCCTGGTACCTCGCAAATACGTGAACCGCCCTAGAGCTTCGCCTGAATGCCCCAGCGGGCAGATGTTCCCAGATGTTCTACTCCTCTGCGCCGAGGAAGGACATTTCGCACTAACAGGTAATTAGCCAGGTAGTCCTCGACTTACAAACGGTTCAGTTAGGGACCGTTACAAAGTGACTTACGACCGTTTCCCCTCACTTAACAACCATTGTACCATGCCCCAATGCCCCGG